>CAUYSK010073012.1:0-138948 GCA_963575035.1 Avahi laniger
CTCAGTAATCACCTCCCTGTTCAGGACCCGCTGGGTGCCAGAGACCAGCTTCCTGACTCCTACTTGTATACTCCTGGAAAGCGTTGGAACACATTCTACTAAGCGAGGTATCCCAAGAATGGAAAAACAAGCACCACATGTACTCACCATCAAATTGGTATTAGCTGATCAACATTTAAGTGCACATATAAGAATAACATTTATTAGATGTTGGGCAGGGGCAGCGGGGAGGAGGGACGGGCATCTGCACAAACAATGAGTATGATGCGCACCTCCGGGGGAATGGACACACTTGAAGTTCGGACTTGGGGGAGAGGGAGGGCAAGGGCATCATACGTAACCTAATCATCTATATCCCTATAATATGCTGGAAAAAAAAAATAAACAAAGGGTATTCTAACCAGAAGCCAAGAACACGGTCCGAAAAGCTTAAGAAAAAGTTAAATGTCATGAATGAAGACACCTGATTGTAACTTAGAGTTTCTTTGCTAAATATCACATCCCCCAAACTGTGCAACTGGCGTCCTCCCAGGGACTCTGATGTCAGAGCCCAAGGCAGCCCTTGTACACTTCCTTTACGGGCTTGTGTTTTGTCATTCTACACTGTGATGTATCTGTTTGTTTTACTATTGATGTGTTTTAAGTTACTTATCAATAAGTAAAACGTATCACACAAGAAAGATCAAGATATACACAGCTCAGTTTAAGAAGCAGTTTAGGCCAGGTGCAGTGGCTCACGCCTATAATCCCAGCACTCTGGGAGGCTGAGGCGGAAGGATCGCTTGAGCTCAGGAGTTCTAGACCAGCCTGAGCAAGAGCGAGATCCATCTCTACTAAAAATAGAAAAATGAGCTGGGCATGGTGGCGCATGCCCATAGTCCCAGCTACTCGGGAGGCTGAGGCAGAGGATCACTTGAGCCCAGGAGTGTGAGGTTGCTGTGAGCTACGATAATGCCACTGCACTCCAGCCTGGGTGACAGAGCAAGACCCTGTCTCAAAAAAAAAAAAAGCAGTTCAAATAATACATTTTTTAAAGCTTCTCACATTTAGAATGAAATACTTTGGCACTAATAGGGATTATACTGTTCCAGCTTTTTCATTTGACTGATAAGCGCACCGAGGCCTAGAGAAGGCGGGGGCACAAGGCCACATGGTGAGTAAAACGAAGTGTCTGGGACACAGGGATCCAGAGCTTCTCTTAAGAGTCCTGGCCCCGCATTCCCACACACCTGGGGGTGTGGGACAGGATGACCACACAGACAAAGCGTGGGTCTCCCTCCAGTCAAATCCTGTCTCTGCTGCTGGGCCCCTGGCTCCAGTCTGCTGGCGTGCAACGTGACCTAACACAGAGGCTGCCCAGGACAGCACAAGAGCGACCGACGACGATGTGGACGAAGTCTCTGGGGTACCCAGAGTAGCACTGGCAGGAGGTGTCTTCGTCCCGCTGACTTCTCATTGCTGACACCGCCCCTGAGACATCTTCCCTGGCTGCTGCGCCAGGATGCTTGGCTTCGTCCTCCACCCTCCCCTCTGCCTGGCCCCTCTTCCCCTCCTGCCACAAACCCCAAGAACTCACCACGCCCCTTTCCCCCCAGCTTAAGCCCACTCCCAGTCTCGTCCATGCCCACCTCCGTCCCTCCCGCCAAGGGGACCAACACGTCTTGTCTCTGTCTTTAACGTGGGGCCTTCCTGAGCTCTGGGCGTACAGCCAGCTGCCCACCCGCCCTCCTCTAGGCGGACGCCTGGCACTCCAGAATCAGTGGGGCTCAGGCTCAGCTCGAACTCTCAGTCCCCGCCTGGCCCCGTTAGATAATAGCTGACAGTCATTATAGCCCACTGTGACCTAGCACTTCCAAGCACTTCCTATGAATTAGTTCGTTAAATCCTTGAGATAACCTTACTGCAGACAGATTGTTGTTATTTCCAGTTTACTGATGAAAATAAGGTGCAGAGAGGGTTAAGCTGCACGAGGTCACGTAACTAGGGGGTGAAGAGCCTTGGATTCCAACCCAGGCAAGCTGTGTGACTGCTGCCTTCGGAGTCTTAACGACGGGGACCAGCCAGCCAGGGATGCCAACCAGCCGCTCAGGAGCCATTCTGGACAGCTTTCCTTCCTTCGACTTCTATATCTGATGCATCATCAAGACTTATGGATTTTATTTCCTGAATATCACTTGATATGCACCCGTTTATTTTCCACTCCACTGTCCCCACCCTGGCCAAGCTGCACTAATTTCTTTTCTGGGTCACTGAGGCAGCCTACAAATGGGGCCCCACTCTCGGTCCCCATCTCTCACGTGTTTTCCTTTCATAAGCCGAGGTATTGGGTGGACAGTTCCTTCCCAATTTGGCCTCCTCTTCATCCTTTCTGTTTCTAGAGGCCAAATGACACAGCCACTCTAGGAAGGACATGGGCTCAAGTCTCGGCTCTGTTACTTAGTATCTGCATGGCCTTGGATAAGTCCTTAGACGTCTTAGGTCTCAGCTTCTACAAGTGTAAATTGTCATAACACCCACCTCGTGGAAAAGCTGGACGAGTGACAATGTAGGCCAAGCGCAATGAATGCCTCCCTCTCAGGAAGTGGCTCAACAAATGCCAGTTGTCCCACCACGACCTGGGTGCAGACACTGTCTCCTCCTGCTATGCCAGTCTCTGCCTCTGCTGTCCCAGAGCGTAGGGCACCTGGGATTCTGGCTTGCGTGATTTGATAACCAGTGACCCCATTCACTGATATTAGGAAGGCAGTATGATGTAGTTGTTAAAATTAACAATTAAGATATTAAATAACAATCGCTGACATTTACTATTTGCATTCAGCATATTTGCTAAACTAGTTTATGTACTTTCCAAGAAATACCCAATTTTATTTACTATAAAAATTCTGTGAGGCCGAGACTACCATTATTTATGATTTACAGTTGATAAAGTGAGGTTCAGAGTAATTTGATCAAGGTGCCATATTGGTACATGCTGAGACAGGCATTCAAATCAGACCTGTCTTACCAGGTACAGAGCCTGTGCCCCTGACTGCACAACATGCTGTCTTAAAACACATGATCCCCCGAACACAGGAATGACCAGCAACCTCTGCATTTGAAAGTGTGATAGTCTTACAGCCATCAGTCCCTTAAGAGTCATTGTAGATATTTAGGTCTTCTATTCTAGAATCATCTTTCTCTTTCAAATAGGTCTGAATTCATTGAATTTCCATAGTCTAACTTCAAACTGGATTTTCTGAAAATTCTTGGGATTTCATTTATGAATATTGCATATGGTGTCCTTCCTGTTCCATCTGCCAGCTCTGTGACCTTTTGCTACGTAACCTGGCTCTATCTCAGTTTCTCTGGAGCCAAAATGCAGATGACTGACTCCCAGAGCTGTCGTGGAGCGTCTTTCACTTTGCTACTCCCGCCATCAAACATGTGCCCAGTACTGCTAGATTCACGAGTGCCAGGTATGGGGCTGGACTAGGTGCTGCGGAGGCAGCAACAAAGAAGCTCCTTGCAGCTCGCTCTCAAGGAAAATCGCTGACCCTCTGGGGAGTTAAAAATAGGTACACTCATCTAACGAATTCTTCTATCATGCCCAAGTGACAAGTTAATAAAGAAGAAAGTGGAATCTAGATCGCAGACAACTGACCCCCCATCTCTACTGTGCCCTGAGGATTCGTGAAGAGGGGTCTTTGGTTCCCATCCCAGCTGTTGCGGAGGAGGGGGGAGCCCTGTGGCCACTCGACCCCGCACATCTGTGTCTATTTAGGAGAACTGGAAGCACGGAGCAGTTAACAGTCTGACAACGGAGACAAGACATGTCAGAGCAAGGAGACTCCAAAGACCAGTAAAAATGGTGCAAATGACTTAGAGAATCCTCATGGCTCTTGGCAGTAAAGAGCCTCCGGCAAAAACATGTGTTACCAAGCTTGGGAGTACGGTTTATGTAATTGGCCTTGGTTTTAACACTATAGTGTTTTAGAATGTTTCAGAAATAAAAGTTGAGAGAAATGCCAAAGAACCAATCCAGAAAAAAAACCCCAAAATACAGAAAACCAAAAAGCAAATGCGGCGAGGGCAGAGGAGGGGTGTGCTAAGGCAGCCCCTGACTGGCTGTCACTGTGCTGGTTGCCCTGGCGATGTGTGAGTGACACTGCTTTGGCAATGGGACTTTCAGCAAAAATTAAAGTCCTAGATATTGTCAGAGGGGATGGCAAGAAACGCCTGGGAAGTGAGAAGGGGTTCACTCTCCTGAGACATTTCCCTCAAATTCTCATTTTATGCAAAAAGTGAAATAAAGTGTGTAAGGAGAGTCACTTCCAGTTTAACTTTTCCAACAGTTAGAAACAAATGGGACTTTCTCTTCTCCATGACAAACCATAAGTTAAGCAAAGGCAGAATGCATTTTTCCCTTAATTTTGCTGAATACTATTCAACCAACATTGGAACTCAGTGTGCCAAACTTGGATTTTTTTAAAGCGTCATCTGAGTTTTTTTTAAAGGCTATATAAGTGATGGGAACATAATCGTCTTGGGAATCCACAAATAACTTTTTAAAAAGTCATAAATCTGGACTTCATGCCTCATAGTTTTCAACAACTGCAAGAAACATGTCAAAAGTTGAATAGGACAGGTTCTTTTTCTCTTTAGTACCTTAACGGACGACTGCTCCGGTACTTTCCACACGCTTCAGTGACAACAGGCACTACTCAAAAACATTTGGTTCTGAACTGTCTTTGATGGCTTTTAACTCTAATTTTTTCAAAAATCATGATAACATACATAGGGAAATAACTCCTTGGTTTTATAGAAACTTTTATTTGATCCTTTAAAAATTGTCTGGTAGGTGGCAAGAAATTTGCAAACCTTATAAAAATACTAGAGCGGGTCCATAGTGTAAATCAAAGTTGGGGGTTCTAAGCAAAATTTTGGAAAGGGCCCCACCCCAACACTCCTCCAGTGTTCTGTGGGTCTTCATTCTCCAGAGGACTAGTTCTTGTTCTATTAGCACCTTAGACTCACGGGGGAAGCTGCTAAAATATTGTTTCAGGGTCTTCACCCCACACCAGTTAAGTCAGAACACCTGGGCAGGGAGTAAGGTCTGGGCATGAGTGACTTTTTAAAACTCCCCGGGTGAATTTAATGGGCTGCCCAGGCTGAGAAAGGATGAGAAGTGTGGTTCCCAAACATGACCGCTAGTGCAGTCACCTGGGGAGTTTTAAAAAATATGAGTAACTTGGGCCCCAACCCCAAACATTCTGATTTAATTAAACAAGGTGTGGCCAGAGTAGTAGAAGCTACAAAAATCTCCCCTGGTGATTCTACTGAGAGTGAAGCCCCGGATTAGAGTCAAAGAAGCTCAGAAGAGAGAGCAGGTTGGTCAGGGCAGGTTCGTGGTGGTGAGGACGGTTTACAGTTCTGACAGCCGTGAACTTAGAAGACACCTGTGACTAAGCACTGACCAAGTGGGCACTACTGCCCTGCACTGACCTATCTACCGAAGAAGAATAAAAGAGGGCACTCATCTTAAAAAGCTTGAAAGACCAGGAAGAAGTCATGAAAAGAAACCAGTTCAGCTAATGCAATTTCAATTCTAAAACAAATTAGCCATGCCAGTAAATATGAGCTTCCTTTTTTTATGAATATAATTCTATAATTCTCACTACGTTATTCTTTTGGGACTGTTTTTAGGCCACCACCTGCCTTTCCTCTCCTACTCATCTATAGGTGAGACTTGGCTCAGCCAGGCTGCCACCAGCTCGTGTGGTCTGGCAGGTGAGGTGTGGCAGATGAAGTGTGGCAGGTAAGGTCTGACAGATGTGGTCTGGCAGGTGAGGTGTAGCAGGTGAGGTATGGCAGGTGTGGTCTGGCAGGTAAGGTTGGAGGGTCTGACTGTGCTGGGCCCCCGTCAAGGGTCTGCTGCTCCACCCTGGCACGCGGTCAGCTTCTGCCTGTCCTTCCTGGCCTGCCCTCCAGTTCTTCCGCTGAGGCTGGAGTCCTGCTTTGGGCTCCAGCTCACCTTGCTGGAGGTGTGTGCTGCCCTCAGCCTTGCCAACCCGCACTTCCTGGGGCTGAATGAGGCTGGTATTCAAACGGTCGGCCCGGCCTTCCCCGGCTCCACCAGGTCAATGGGCTGCTTTCTCACCAAGCGCATCCTGGGCCTTGTAGGGAGGAAAGATTTCTTCCCTTACCCATTGCCAGGCTCATGGCTGAGGTACCTCTCTACAACAAAAGACAGATCAACAAGAGAAAAACACATAAGTGTATTTAATGTAAGTTTCATGTGACATGGGAGCCTTCATAAGGAAAGGAAGACCAGAAGAAATAGGCAAACGCGTGTGTTTTTACGCTTAGGTTTGATGATGAGATGGATAGCTGTGGGGACGCATGGTTGGACAAAGGGTGTGTGACCTAACGGTCATGAACACAGCAAGGCCTGTTTGTTCTGACTCTTCTCTGTGCCCCTGCTTCTTCAGAGACAAGGATGTTCCTTTCCTCTGAGCAGAGGCAGCGAATCTCTCGGATGACCTGCTTCCGGGGGGAAGGTACGGGAAAGGTGAGAGTGGCCATATTTGAGGGCGGCAAGTCCTGAACTCCATCAACTTCTTGGTTTCCTATGGCTGCTGATTCTTTTCAGTCGTGGCCGCCAGTCTTTCTCACAAGCATCCTCCTCCCTCCTAGAACGCTCCATTCAGTGGGGGTGCTGCTCGGGTGGAGGGCAGGGCAGGAAGCAGCACTTCCTCCTCCCTCCTCCCTCCGGGTGACAGTCCCTGGCTTGGGCTGCAGGACCTAGTTGAAGTTCCCTCCAACTAGGGCAGGGATCTTGTTTTAATAGAAAATGACCACACACCTAATGTAGGTCAGGTTTTTCAATGAAGCTTTTCTTTAAGGCCATATTTTGGTTCAAGATATATAAAATGTGACTTGTGAATTTTCAAGTTTGAATTGGGACAAATTATATTTGATTTCTTAAAAGCTTTTTCCCCCCTTTTTTTGAGAGTTGCTACATTTTTAGATATATTATTCTAAGTATAAGTAAATGGAAACAACAGCCTGGTGCAGGGTCACGTAACTGAGCCTTGCAGGGGTGACGTCAGGCTGACAAGGAGTAACTCATTCTTCATGAGGTGACACGAGGTACTGTCACTATGACAACTTGTCTAGTCCTTAGTTCTTCCCTTATACAATGAAGGGACAGCACTGGACAATTTCCTAATTTTCCTTCCACTTGAACATTCTCAATGCTGTGGTTCCTCCTGATCTCTACTTTTCTATTACTCCTTTGTACTTAGCAACTCAATTTCCCCCCAGCTAATTTCAAAAGGTTCTATTCCACTTAACTTGATAATTCTAAGAAACTTTGTTTGTATTATGAAAGTATGCTGGAGAACTCAGACATTCACTCTCACATTCCATCGTATTTTAACCCACCCACACACGTGGTCTGGGAGGTTTATCAGGGAAGTTTTTATCTTTTAACTCATCATTAGGGTAGTGGAGTCTAAAACAAAGACCTGATCTGAACGATCTAGTTTCTACTTCTCTTCCAAAAGCTCTCCTCCTGCCTGGAACACGGCAGGCCAATGGGTGAAGCACATCCTCTGCCTTCTCTGGACTGAGACCAGGGCTCTGCAGAGGAGCCACGCGCACTGGAAAGTCACTCTGCTGCTCTAGGATAGCACTGGGGACCGAGACAGGGGTGCTCTGAGATCAGGCGCCAGCCCCATCTGCCAGCTCGCCAGCAGACAGTGCCGTGACCTTTCAGAGCCCCTTTCCTACTGGCTAGAGTGTGTGTGAAGATCAAAGGAGACAAATGTCACATATAGGTAAAAGAAAAAAAAAATCATGTCAGCTGGGGGTGGTGGCTCACGCCTGTAATCCTAGCACATTCGGAGGCCAAGGCAGGAGAATTGCTTGAGGCCAGGAGTTCGAGACCAGCCTGGGCAACAAAGCAAGACCCTATCACTACAAAATTAAAAAAATTAGCTGGGCGTGGTGGCACACATTTGTAGTCCTAGCTACTTAGGATGCTGAGGCAGGAGGATCACCTGAGCCCAGGAGTTCGAGGCTGCAGTGAGTTACGATCATGTCACTGCACTGCAGCCTGGGTGACAGAGTAAGACCCTGACTCTAAAAAACAAAAACAAAAAACATGTCAAAGTGAATAAAATAACTTAGTTGAATACTGATTTTTAATCTTGTAAATGTCCCTGATATTTTCGACACATCAGTTTTAAAACTGACATGCAAATCAGGCATTATAAAAAGCGCACTATGTTCATGGAAATCGGATCCCTTAGTAGACCTGCTTTTTAATGTAATATAGAATTACAGCAACCAGAATGCTGGATTGATGTGAAGTCACAGTATACAAGTGACCAATAATGGTTTCAGAGTTAGTTATTGACTAAGTCCCAGTTTGGATTTCTTCTTAAAACCTCATATAACCTACTTTCTGATTACTTATTTGCTACCAAGCTTAGCCCTATAAATAAGTAGTGCCTGTGTAATTTACTGAAGGTCGGGAAGCTACTTCCATCCCCAAATTCCCATTGCCTACCTCCTTCAACATTAGTTACAGCTTAAAATGCAGGTGTTTCTGGGGAGGGAAACTCACTTAAATGCATAAACACCCTTGTTTCCTAGCGATGTGTATGCGTTTAGCTTTTAAAATCAACTTTACTGAGGTATAATTTACAAACAATGAAATGCACAAAGTCTGATGATTTTGACAACTTCAGGCAATAACATCTCAACCAAAATATAGAATATTTTCATCATCCCAAAAAGTTCACTCACGTCCCTTTGCATTCAATTATCACCCCATCCCTAGACAACCACCCACGAGAAAACTGAAGACAAAATAGAGCTGGCTCTTTTGAAAACTATACAAATCAAAGGGACCATGAAAATAAGCACATTCCTATAGGCCTTGAGACTGCACAGAAATGGATGTTTGCTAAAGAGGAGTCAGGCAGTAGGCATTTGTCACCTTCTGATCTTCACCTTTTTTTCTTTTTTGTAATTTAGCATGGATTCATTCTTGGGGAATCTGAGAGCATACAGGCTACAGACTAATGCTTGGGGAGAACAGCAGTAAGTGCAAGCAGTGATGCCAGGGGATTGATGCCCCGGGTTTATAGCACACGCCCCCCTTCCCCGCAACGTGCACACATGTACACATATGTGCACACGTACACATAAACACACATACAAACCCACTTTGATTTTATTAATTTCTTTTTCAAGCCCATACTTGCCAGGCTATATTTAGTTTCTTGCACCTCTTAAAATAGTCAACATGGAATAAAACCTGAAAACAAAAAGCAGATATGCTTCAGAGAGTGGGCAGAGGTCAGACCCAGGAGCAGAGTTAAAAAGAGTAAACTATGCAGAGTTGGGCCAAGAGGTGACTCAGAGGGAAGGAGATAAGATCTGCCCACAAATACCTGGAGGTGTAAACAACAAGGAAAGCACAAACCAAACCAGCCAACAACAAAGGCTGACCAGGAATTCACTGTGTATTAAGGAAAGGAAATGAACCGTGAGGCAGGAGCCTTCCCCACTCTGGGGCTCTCTGAGTGGGAGCACAGCCCTGCCGCCTCCATGCCGCCGGCCCTCCCCCTCTCCCTCACACCCAGTGCTGGGGAACCTGGGTTCTCCCTCCCACCCTCAGGGCCACTGGTGTGGCTCCGGGGTTGTGTGGACACACTTGGTGGCTGGACCACCTCTCATCGGGACTCTTAGTTCCACCCCCCTCTGCTTTTGCTCCATTGCTGTGGAAGTGCACGCAAAACATGAGGATGTATCCCTCTCTAGCTCCAAACCCTGCCAGATACAGTACGCGTCACCTCTCTTTTGGTCCTCGAGGCCCTCTGCGACCAGGTCCCTAACTCCCTAACTCCCTTCCGTCCTTGCCAACAGCACTGGTCTCGAACCTGCTCAAGGATACTGGTCTTCCTAAACTCTGCCCACACGGCATTTTGTTCCTTGCTACCTCCTTCCAATCATCCAATTTTAGCTCAGGAATTTACGGAGAGTCTTCAGTGCATAATGCAGGGGATTAAAACATTTTTTAAAGTATGGACCGTGCCTTCAGGAAGCTCATGACCCAGTAGAGGAGACACACCTAAACAGTTAAACTGTGGTACATTAATTATCTTTTTTATACCATAGTATTTAAAACACTGGTGAAATGAAAACATTACTATGAAACGTAAAAGAGGGTGAAATTAATTTTTCTAGAAGGTCTGGGAAATGCTTCCCAGAAAAGTTTATTCCTTAGATAATTAGGAAAGGCATGTGTGTGTATATGTAGTGTGTGTTGAGTGTGTTTTTAGTATGTATGTGTGCCTGTGGTGTGTGTTGACTGTGTTGAGGGTATATAAGTGTGTGTTGTGTGTGTATGTGTGGTGTGCATGTATGTGTTGAGTGTGTATACATGTATGATGTGTTTGTGTGCTGAGTGTGTGTATGTATGGTGTGTGCAGTGAGTGTTGTGTGTATATGTGTGTGCTTGTGGGGTGTGTGTATATGGTGTGTGCTGAGTTTGTGGCTGGGGTGTGTGTGTGTTGGCTGTATGTATGTATCCTGCGTGTGGCGTGTGCTGAGTGTGTGTGTGGTGTGTGTGTTCAGTGTGATGCAGGACGGGCAGGGGACACTGTGCTCAGGATGGCGGGCCTAGCAGTGGGGAGACGGGCACTGAGGCGAGTGGTCCTGCGCAGGTAGCTGGCTTTGGGTGGGACGAAGAGGGGGGTGTGGAGGCAGATGAGAAGGTGAGGAAAGCAAGTCTAGGGAGACGAATTGAATACCTTGCCCAAGAGTTTGGACTTTAACTTGCAGACAAGGGAAAAATCACTGGAAATTTAGAAACAAAGAATAACCTGATGAGATCTGTTTTCCAGAGATACTTTCCAAAGATAACGGAGAGCTGGGACGGTGGAAGTGGCAGGAAGAAGCTTCTGCAAAGTGCAGCTGCCGGGTGCTCTGCAGCCTGGAGGCCTACAGACGGACGGTCAGACGCCGTCAGACGGACGGTCTCCAGTCTGGCAGCTGCATGAGCTCCACTCTCCTGCCCCGGGCTCCAGGGCCTCGCTCCTCCCGGGGTTACCTCTTGCTCTGTCTCTGCACGGTGCATTTATTACACTACTACGAACTGTGCGTCACACTGTGCCGAGCACCGAGCTCCCCTTTCCCAGGTGAGGTGTCTGTCCGGTGGTTTTAGGCAAAGTCTCATCAATGCGCTCACACCTGGGTGGGCCCGCAGCTGTACAAACAGCTGGCGGTGTCTGTCTGGAGGCACAGCTTCCACCTGCAGCCTGCAGCATTTCTCGAATTGTCTCTGTATCTCTTGTATTGCTTGCCGATCCAAACAATGTTAAAAAAAAACCTATTTCATAGAGGTTCAATCCTTTCACTTCACAGTAATATCAGTTTTGTTCAGTGTAATTTAGTCAATGAACAAAAAAAACCTAACTACAAGAAAACTTCTACTATGGAGCCATAAGGCTTTTTAGTCTCTGGCCAGGCTAGGCAGAGAAGACGTGGGGAGGGCCAACTGCACCGCCCCAGCTCTGGGAGCACAGCTGCACCCTGTCCGCAGAGTGGGCAATCGTAAATGCTCCTCAGGTGGCAGGCTCTTAAACCACCAAAAGAGGCACCGCTGCTTTCGCGGGAATACCAGCTACCCCTGGAGCTTGTTGAGCAGAGGCTAGAGACGGCCAGGCTAGCACCCCACGGCCACCTAGAGAAGGCCTGGGCATCCCTGGCAGGGACCCTAATTCCTGGACACTCTGGGTGGGCCCGTCGCTGAGTTCCATTAGAAGTGGCACACCAGTGAGTTTTCAAAATACTGAGCTCTTGCCATGGTGGCTGCAGTTTTTGCATATTTTACAGCAGTGCCCTGGCCTAGTCTTTCGGAAGAGCACAGGAAATTCCAACCTAAAGCTTTCTGTCTATACCAACTCAGTGCGAGACATTTCTCTACCTTTTTAACACCACGACTATTAACCAGCTTTTGCAATCACTTAAGAGCAAACTGAACATAAAGGAGGAAAACCACAACACTTTCCATCTTTATTAATCTCCAATACAATCCCGCGGACTAATGGTCACCTTTGAATTAGTAATTGCACTGAGGCAAATTGTTGTTTTTCTTTGGCTTCCCTCATTTTGTACACAGGTAATTAAAGAAATGCATATATTAAAATAGGCATGAGGCGAGAGTTCTTGCGCCTGCTCTATTTATTTAATCTTGATCGCTGACTTTTTTCAACATACACAATCTGTGATTGAATCTCTACGTAATTTCCTACCCCCACTACTTTCAGAAAAACAAAATGAAGATAAAAAGTAAATCAGGGGAAAACTACCAGGCGACTATTTCCAACAACAGATGACTCAACTAGCACCTGAGAATTTGTTGTACTTGTGTGTACTAAGGTTCTGAACTTCCTGTTTCAATAAAATACCAAACAAGTTGTGTTTCCTTTACAAATAAGCTATTACATCAAGCCCTGTTCCTATAATTTCAGCTTTTTGTCTCCATTCCAACATTTTCTTTGGCAAATGTAGAAACATTCTAATTAAAGTGGAGAGGAAAACAAGCATCATTCATCACGACGAGAATAATGCACAAAAGAACATCCTCGTTTTTTTTATTCTTTCACTAAGTTATGCTCTACTTTAAACAGTTTGGGGACTGGCGTCATGTCGTCCCGGACTAATTCCTAGGTAATGACTTAAAGTAAGCCTGAGTCACTTGAAAAAAAATTCCACAGGTATCAATAATTCCTGTCACAAGCTTAACATTCTCTTAAAAATATCCTTCCGGTCCTGGGAGGAAGGCATTCCTTTTAGGTAATCACGTAAGAACATCAAGGTTTCTTTTTAAGATACTGAGATTAGGAAGAGGCCGTTCTATTCATGACCGTGGAAACCTGAGTTGAAAGGAATATTCTCAATTCCCAGGGCCGCTTTACATTTTCACTTTTATCAAGACTTTTAAAAGCCGCACATTCGCTCTAAGAAGTGCCATCTAAATAGGTTTAACGCTTTTTAAAATACACAGCTTAACTAATAAGAAGTAATCATGATCTTTTCACTGCTTTTCCTCGACTCCCCAGTTAAGTGGGGGTTTGTGTGCATCTGCGTGTGCACGCGTGCAAGTTAGTACTGAGTTCAGATGAGAGCAAAAGCTCCTTTTCTTTTAATTGAAAAGCAATGTATTTTGGAAAGTCACATTCTGCAATGTGTCAAACTGGAAGCAGAGGCAACCAGAAGTGATCAGTTCTCTGAAATACAGGCTTTCTAGACCTTTGTTGGGGGGTCTCAGCTCTTCTCATCACCACCCCCTGGAGGGACCCTCCCTCCCCCACCCCCGCTCCCGCACTGGTCCTTCTGAGTGAGAACCCAGGTGGCACCTACAGGTGCCCCCATGTCTGTTCTGCAGCTGCCTGCAGACCCAGGGCACACACAAGCGCAGGTGATTGCTTGAGCACAGGGGTACGTTGGAGAAACGACGATTGCCTTTTCAAAGTTTCTGAACATTTAGGGGAAAGCCTGCTACACGCCTCTCAGAGAAGGGTTTTGGGGGCACGCACCTCGCAGCCTACTCCTTGCCTTGAGGAGCTGTCCTCCCAGCTGCTGGCATGGTGGGCCTGGCCACCTGCATGCCACCCCCGCCCACGGCACCCCTGTCTTCTATCCCCCCATGCGAGGCTGAGAACTGAGCTCGGCCCTCTTACGGGCTCTGTCTCCGGTTTCAGGGGCTTCCACTCGCGACCCCTCCATTCACTGCACGAATTCTGCTCCTGACTGTGGGATTCTGAAAGCCTCCCCGTGGCCTGTTGTGTCTCTTGCTGCACCTGCTCTACAGAGCTCCTTCTCCAGTCTGGCTCCATCTTCTGGGTGCTAGCAAGTCCCCCTTAGTCGCCCCGTTGAGCCTTTGCATCCCAGAACCATCCCCCCTCACCTCCCTCCCACCTCGTGGCCAGTTTCTGTGCCTGGGAACAGTCTCATCCCGCTGTGGGGCACTTAGGTGTAATGAAGTAGTTGCAGATACGCGGAGCTAATGTTGACTGGAAAAGGACAACAGCATCTGGAAACGTGGCCATTTATTCAGCAAACACTGACCCGCACTTACGCACTGAAAGGCTTTCGTCAAATGCTGGGGCAGAAAGACCAACAAGCCCACGGTCTGTCCTTGCCTTCGGGAGGCAGAGGACATGAGCACCCACGCACAGCAGGAATGGACAGAGCAGGAAGGAGATAGGGACTCCTCCTCACTCCCCTCCCTTCCCAGCCACGATGAGCGCTCAGCTTGCTGGGTTCTCCCGTCCAGCAGCACTCTGGGCAGGGCTGGGTGAATGGTCTGGACCGGGAGGGAGCTGTTTTTTGCTATTTTTTATTTTTGCACTGTCTCTGGGCTTTCCAGTGCACTTGGCACAAGCACACAAAGCCCGTCTTACAAGGCAGGCCGGCCACCTGTGGCCAAAGTACCTGATTTGCATTAGAGTCTGAGTTCCAGCTTGTCGTTAAGGAATCTCCTTCCTGAGGTCTGACACTTTCCTGAGGCATAGCAAGGACAACGGGAGCAAGGTCTGTGTCTTGCCGGTTTCCTTTCTTTCATTATTGCCACAGGTGGGAGCTAGTCAGCAGAGACCACAGCCCAACAAGACCATCAGAATACCTCCCAATATCCTTTTCATGTAGATAAAAAATGTGTTACTTGCAGCTTTTTGTTTTCAGCATGGATAGCACAGGTAAAGGTGGGACTCCAGGAAGGTGTGCTAAATGCACGTGAAAACTGTTTTGAAGGATGCAGAAACATATGTTTTGTATAAAAAAATAAATATATAAATAAAAAGGAACTTTTCCATGTGACCATTATTAATTTCTTCAATTCTTCATCTTCCACAGGCTCCTTTTTCTTCACCTCTTCACACTCGCTCATGGTTCCAACGGGCCAGGCTGGCGCTGTGCACCCTGACCCCACTGCAGACCTGTCTTCCACGGCTGCATCCCGTTTTCTTCCACAGCACACGCCCTACGCGCTCTCCCTCTCATTCATTCCTGCCCATCTCCCCCCTAGAACGCGGTCTCCTTAGGACAGGATCCTCGCCGCTTTGGGTCCCCGACCATCCCCATGGAGCGGGCGCTCGGTACAAGCTCTGGACTCCATGAATCCTCCTCTTTCACTGATGGGGGACAAGGATCCGAAAGGTAAAGCGACTTGTCTAAAATCAGTAAGTTAGGTAGCAACAGACTCGATCTGAAGTCTGGAAGGTAGTTAGCAAAAGACTCGACCACGACTCCTGTTCTTGACGATTATATTGTCTTAAGATTTACAAAAGGTTCTTTGTTAACATATAAGTCAAAAATAGCCAAGAAAAACTTCAATCTTAAAGTTTAAAACCACTGTGGAGCCCTGGAGGAGAGGGAGCTAAAATAATCTCTCCTCTACCCTTTAAACCAGGTCCTTCCGCAGCCTGATTCTCTGACACCCAGAGAGGGGCTCTCACCATCATAGAAATGAGAGATTGTGCGTGGCCAACGCCCTCTTCCCCTGCAATCCCCTGCAAGACAAGAGAACTCTGAGGTCCTGTAGCATCACTACTGTCTTCTACAGAAAAAAGCCCAGTCGGTGACCTACGGACGAGAGCAGGCTCCTAGTCCAGGACTCCCCCAGCAACACGGATGGATGAGACCCTGCGTTCATCACTGTTTCCAAATTGACTGGATATGACCAAGGGCCCTTGTTTCTTGGTAATGCTCTAGGAGCTTCCATGGAGGGCCCATGACTGAGTCTTTTGGAAAGATTAACAAAGTCCAAGGGAGTGGAAGCCCTTTGCATCCTATCCCTGCACTAGACTGCAAAGAAAACACTGGTAAAATTCCATAGCGGCAACTGCCATGGTCACTTGGTGCTCTGGGTCAAACATTCATCCCACTCTGTGACTTGGCTCACGTGCTCTGCTGAATGTTCTTAAAGCAGAGAACTCTTTACCATAAATACTCTCCAGGATCCTGCACGAGGAACACACCTGGTCAGGTCCGACCTGGGATGTGGGGAGAGTCCGAGGTAGGCCAGGCCACACCTCAACTCTCCTCAGCACCCTTTTGCTTAAATGCAGCCTGGCCTGGACAGCCACCTGTCAAAGCACCAACCGTGAGAAAACGTGGGTCTGGGAGGACCCAGAAGGAAAGAGATGGCAGGGAGACACCTGCAGCTCATCACCTGTCTTCCCTCCAGGCTTCTGTCTACCTGAAGGTTGACCGCAGCACCAGCTGCGGCCCTTGTGACTGAAGGGATGGCCACTTTTGCATAAGGAGGAAGAAAGGAACAAAGGTCTGCTTTTGTGGGATGATTTCAATCTTTGTCAAAGACAGTATCTCCCAAGGGAAAGGCTGTCTCCTCTTGAGAAGTCCTGTGCAACAATCTCATAGTACCATCTCAGTAAAGATACATCAACAGCATCCCTTCAAAGCTGGATTCACAGAGGTGCCTGAAACCTCTTTGTAACCTAAGCAAAGACATCCCTCCATAAAAAATAGTATCTGAACCACAGCCTTGAGACAGCAATTAGTCTGAGGCAAGAATAAAGCTCTTTGTTTACTTTTTGGGGAAAAATAGAGGATAACAAGAGCCCAGATTACTTTTAAAATAAACAAATATAGCCTAAATATTAGAGTGAATTTCATTTTAAAAAAAGAGAGAAAAACTGACTCTTGCAGGAAAACCATTATATGTTTGAACTATAATCAAATGAGATTTATAACGAGTCTTTATGCCCAATACAGGGGAGTCCAGTGTAAACTAGAAGCAGAAGCTGGGTTTTCTCAGCAGGTATCTTCCTAAATGGCTGGTGGGGTGGCGTGGGGGGCACGGTGCTGGGGAAAGAAAGAGCCCTGAAGTAGGGCTCAGGCCAGCGTCCTGTTCTGCCACCAAAAAAGACCTGAGTGAGGCCAGCCGCTTCACCTCTCCCCTCTGCTGGGACTCAGTCTCCTTAGCTGCCAAGGGGAGGTGAGGGACATCTCTAGGGGCACTGAGGTTGCTCACTGCTCAAGGACTCTGTTACTAAGTGGTTCTCTTTGGGACTGAAAAGTGGCCAAGGGTCACACTCCCATGTGATCTCTTCTGAAATGGCTTTGCCCTCTACCGCTTACCAGGTGTTCACCATCTGCCAGGAGCTGTTCAGTGTCTCACTTAATCCTCACGGCAACCCTGTCAGGTGGGAATTATCCCCATTGAACAGATGAAGAAATAGAGGCTTGGAAGAACCTTATCCACTTTCTAGAAAGTGCCAAAGTCTGCAATGCTGCCACGGCATTTGACTCCAGAAACAGTGCTCTTAACCCCTGCATGTAACCTGTTTGAAAAATCACATAAAAATTATGTGGTATGTTTATGTGATAATAGGCAAATTCAGGACCACAGTCACTTTTAGGGAGGAAGGAAGAAGAATGGAATTGGGTAGGGAGAGATGTAACTGGAGCTTTAACTTTATATTAATAATATCCTGTGAAATTTATAATGTTTTCTTATCGTTTTCTTTCTCTCTCTGTCTCTCATTCTCTCTCTCTCTTTCTTTCTTTTGAGACAGGGTCTTCCTCTGTTGCACAGGCTAGAGTGCGGTGGCACAATCATAGCTCAGTGCAACCTTAAACTCCTGGGCTCAAGCGATCTTCC
Source organism: Avahi laniger (assembly GCA_963575035.1). Classification (NCBI taxonomy): domain Eukaryota; kingdom Metazoa; phylum Chordata; class Mammalia; order Primates; family Indriidae; genus Avahi; species Avahi laniger. The sequence goes on from CAUYSK010073012.1 coordinate 17,681, forward strand.
TGCCTCGGCCTCCCCAAGTGCTGGGATTATAGGTGTGAGCCACTAAGCCTGGTCAAAATTTGTGATATTTATGATATTTTATTTATGAAAAACAAATAAAAATGGAAACAACTATAATGAAATATTAAGATTTGACAAAGCTGACTGGTGGGTGCATACCTATTACACTATTTTTAATTGTTGTGTATATACTTGCATGACATTGAGGTTTTTTAAAACCTAGAGGAAAGGAGAGAAAAATATCCATGTTCTTTTCACCATTCCACACGTGGGGTGATTTCACTGGGAAAATTCCATGATTTATGCATACACTGACTTCACGGGCCAGCAGTGAGGAATCACGTTACCAGGGTTTATCACTCAACATTTGACAATCTGCAAACACCACGTGAGATCAAGACCTTAATAAATGACAGCCCTAGAGTTCAACTATGATGTAGCCAAAAATACAGGAAGCACAGTCTCTGTAAAAGGTAGGCATGTAGCCGATGAGAACGATTTTAACTAGTTGTCACGCTGAGTGAAGTATCTCAGTGTGGTAGAAAGACCAGGGCCTTGCGGTAAGAAGGCCTGAGACCGAGTCTGGTCCCCACTGGCCCGTGCGGAGGCCACGCGACCTCATGTAGCCTCCTTTTCATCGTCTATGAGGCAGAGGTCACCATCACACCCACCCCAGAGTTATGGGAAGAGTAGAAAAAGTTAATGTATGGAAATAAACTCAAAAAGTCTAAACTGCTTTTCAAGGTTTATTTTTCAAAAGTTACTATTATTTTTTGTTTATTTTTATGTTTTTAATCATAAAAAGCAATAGCTTGTGACAACATCGTAACATAGATGGACACCCAACATCCCTGCAAGAAAAATTGGTTTTAGAGCCAGATTCCAGATCAGGCCCCTGGTCAATCTAAATCCAGAAACCATTAGATTCTCCTCTGGTGGCCAAGGGGCAACTTGACAGGAGTTTGAGAAACGCCAACCTCCTTAGCTTCCTACCCAGGGTCCTTTTTACTTTTTGTTCATGGCTTAGTTTTTGGCTACACTGCTTACAACACGTTGCAGAACACATAAACCGAATGTTTTTCACTCTTCATGCATGAAGTGATTATAGGCCGATGCGTATTTAAGACAGTGTTATTCCACTACACTCCTTCCTCAATTGCCATTCCAGCTTTATGTTCACTCTTATTTCTATGTATAATTATTATGTAGTTCGATCTGCAATTTTTTCCACTTAGCATTATAACACTTTCCCATGCTACTGGAAACTCTCTGCAAAAATAATTTTCACCTCTGCATGATTTGTTCATTCTTCTAGTGAATGTGTGTTCCTCACTCTCCTGCTTTTTGCTATTATAAAGGACTTTCTGATGTACAGAGTTTTAAAATAAAGGCAGCATTTGAAGTGCAATAGAGCAAGATAATTTCTGGGGATAATACATGTCTTTTAGATATTTTAAAGTAAAAATAGTCTTTTATAAATTGAGACTTCTTTTGAATTATTTTCATTTCAATAAGCATAGATATATAGAATTATCTAGTACATAGTGTTGTATCTGCCCAACTCATCCATTTTATGACAAGGTATAAAAGTATTTAAACACATCCTTGAGACTTTACACATAATTTCTTTAGTGGCAACAAAACCACAGCAACATCTGAAACCACTGAGGAAAACTGGGAAAGTTCTGACTGACAGGGTAGTTATTTGTTCTTATTGCACAGCTTAGTAAAACATCACAATGAGATGAAACATGGAAAAGCCTGGCACACAGTAGGCGCTCAGTGAAGTTTAGCATCCTTTCCCTTCCCCACTAACCTGTCTTCCTGAAAACAAAAGCTTTGTTGTTTAGGATTTCATCATTTCCAGATGCCAGCTCTTCAAATGACACCCAGAGCAACACACATTGATGTCACAAAGTCTGGAATTTCTGCTGGGAAATCGGTAGTAGATGAACTCATTGGATACGGAGATCCTGTTTTCATGTCAATGTCCTTAGTCATAAAATATGAGGAAAGCGAGGAAGTATAACATAAATATTCCTCATTCACTATCATGGTCCCACTTTGTTCCAAAAAAAGATTCCCATAAATTCAGGTATCAGTTGTTCTTCAAGAAGAGGGGAAAAAAGAGAATTCTTAAGTGAAAAAGCCATCATGAAGGTCTGAGCTCTGTAAAACAACTTCACTTCCGTGTCACTACATTTCTCTACTATCTGTCACTATGGAACAAACCTGCCTTCCCTGACACTATGGGAGGAAGATGTCCCAGAAAAATTCTTGCTGTCAATTTATCATCTAGGAATTTTGATTATTTCATACTCTAATTTTCATATGATGATTATTTAGGAAAAATCTGTTTGTAAAAGCAAAAGAATGCTTTCAATGATCACCCTTCCATTCTTTCAGTGCTTCAATTTCTGCCTTTCTACCCTGTTGATCACTTTTTCTGATGGTCTATAAGTAACAGCTAGGTCATGGACGGTGGAAAGTCCCCAGTTGAGTGGCAGACACTGCGGCGCATCCCCAGCTCGAGGGCAGCTGGCGAGAGACGGGCAGATAGAGGAAAGAGGAACGTGAGGCGTGGCCACGACTGAGAAGTACCGTGGACAGGCTGACTGTTTAGTAATTCAGAACCGATGCTGACAGGAGAGTGTGTTCCACATCTATGTGGAAGACAGGTGAGCGCCAGAAGGGATGGACAGGGAAGGTGGCCGCCAGAGACGAGGCTCAGCGCATGCGTATCGTTCTAAGCAGTCCAGTGCAGGTGCAAACACACTTACCCCCCTCTAAGAAACCAGGTGGATCCAGCCTCCCGGCAAGATGTCTCTCTCACAATTCCAGCTGGTCCCTGGGAGGAGGACGGGCTCATGCTTCCCCCAAAGAGCTTATCAAATGATTCCTTCCAACCACAAATTCCTTCTCTGAGAAACGTTTTCAATTTTCTTTTTGTTGCCATCCTGTTTTATACTTTTTTAAAAAAACATTTTAAGTGAATGTATAGTTCTTGCTCTAGCAATGGTTACTGACTGAATAGACTGAGAGCTGCCTGGTTGGCTTGACTCTCGAAATAGAGAGTCCAGCTGAGAGCGGCCGCTGGTCTCCTCTCCCTGGAGCGGCAGAGGTGAAAGTGCTGCATGGTCTTGCCTTTCCAGGTGGGCGTCAGCCTGCCTCGAGCCCTAGCCCTGAAGATATGGCCAGCACCCCCCACCCACACACACCATACTCACTCCACACCCTCAGACCCCCGTATACCCTCATTTGGCAAAGTGAAAATTCTTTCACCTATTTTCCCAAGATGGCCAGCCTTCGAATAGCTTAAGAGAAAATGGTTCAGAGATGTGTCGGATTGGAGTAAGCCTGAACTCCATGACCTCTGTTTTGGAAGGGCTTTTTCAGGTGGGGCTGTCTCCCAGCACGTCCGTCAGAGGACACTCGTGTGCTCAGAGCGCTCAGACTGGGCACAAATCACATCACCAGGAGAGTCAAGGGAGTCTGCCACATTCTTCTGGGTATTGCTCACTCACTGTCCTTTGGTTTAGTCTATGTCTAGGCTCTTTGGACAGGGTCTGCACATGGACTTGCCTTTTTTCTTATTTACTAAAGCACTCTTGCAAGTAATAATGCATCTTATAAAGAAACACTGGTGTTGGGGCGGGTGGCTCACGCCTGTAATCCCAGCACTTTGGGAGGCTGAGGCAGGAAGATTGCTTGAGGCCAGGAGTTTGAGGCCAGCCTGGGCAACAGTGAGACCCTGTCTCTATAAAAAATAGAAAAATTAGCAGGCGTGGTGGCCTGTGCCTGTAGTCCCAGGTATACCCAGGAGGCTGAGGCAGGAGGATTACTTGAACCCAGGAGTTCAAGGCTGCAGTGAGCTATGATGATGCCACTGCACTCCAGCCTGGGTGACAAAGGAAGACCCTATCTCAGGAGAAAAAACAAAAGCAGCACTAGGCTGCAAACTTATTACTGGGAACTTTTGAGACCACAGTAAATCATCCAGGCCCCAAGACTGCTATTCTTCTGAAAAATTACCAAGTGATGTACAGTTATATACAAATCTATGCCAAAAATCATAATCAGATTCATAACAGTTAAAAATTGGAAACAAGTCAAATGTCTAGCAAGCACCAGATGAGGAATTAATAGTGTTCTATGATATCAAGAGTACAGTGATGATCACATAACTTCACACAGTTGCCAAAAGCCATTGAACCACACGCTGAGGGTGAATTCTATTGTATGGAAATTATACCCCGATAAAGCTGGGGAACAAGAATAGTGAGCTGAAATAATACAAGACAAAACAGATTCTGAGCCAGAAGTATATCTTGTGATAGAAAAGTCTGAGGACATCCAGTTGGAATTCAACGTGGCCAAGTTAGAAGTCAATCGTAAGGGCTCTATATTTGCCAGACTTTAGTGAGTCATTTTTCCTTTCAAAAAATCTTTTTTTTTTTTTTCATAAAATAGGCATCATACAGACGTCTGCTCTATATAATTCAGACCACCAGAGATGTTCAAAGCACACTCACGTCAAATCAGTACACGTCATCCACAACATTAAATGGCCATTTCCAACACTGAGAGATGGAAGCACAGGTCCCTACTCTGGGTGAGCCACAGGTGCGGGGTGGCAATGCAAGGAGACTGCTGGTGGCCGGACTGTGGGCTGAGGAGCCCCCTCCCACCGCCACGCTCTGTTAGCAGGAGCGTTTCCCTCGGACAGGAATCATCACCGGGAACGTTAAGTCAGGACATCTGTCTTATGGGAGGTTTAGAATAAAGCCAGTGACGGGATTCAGAAAGTGTGTCCAAATCGCCTATCCCTTCAGCCCATCCTGGACAGTACTGCCAGGTAGTCTTACTAAAACCTGCTCACAGGCTGTCAGAGCCCCTGTTGCCCACAGAAACAAACAGCTCTCAGTTCAGCATTCAATCTTCCATTCCCGGCTTTATCCAAGTTCCCTGGTCCTTCTGGGAGTGTTCATGGTGTATTCTCTACACCCTGAGCGTTTCTCCCTATGAGCCTTGACTTTGTGTTCTCTTGGCCAGAAATACCCTCACACGTGCATTTCTAGGCCCTGGGACTGGCACCGAGCACGTGCTCGGTAACTGTTTTCTGAAAGAACAGTGGTCTCTTCCCGTACAAAGTTACACGCTGCAGGACTACGCCAGTGGGCACCTTTGACTGCGAAGGTTATTTATTACACAAGGAAGCACATGGAGGTGGGAGGAGGACAGGGTGGCCCCGGACCTGCCCTTAAAGGAGGGGCAGATAGCAGGGAGTATAATTTGTCTACACAAAACTATCTGCTTAGAGTGGCCTGAGAAAGTCAGTTGGTCCCAGCTGTATTGCTGCCCAGCTGTCTTTTACAGGAAAGACAGCTCTGTTTGCTGTGAGAACAACCTTTGCAGTTACATCTACGAGTGAACTTGGGTTGACGTGAGGAGGTGCAGTTGAAAAGTGCACACCGTTACTGAGCCACAGACCAGCTTCCGTGTTAGAGAAACTAAGCTTCTGTGTTTAAAAACCTGCCCTGCAACCCCATGGCGTGATTGGTCAGGAAGCCAAAGTGCAGGCCAGGTTGTTTGTTTAGCCACCAGACTTAATTTTATAAAGAGGAGGAAAGAAACCCCAGTTACATGTACTTTCTTTCTCTCCTTATGGACAATCCAGGAGGAAGGGTATTAACTGTGTGTGGGAATCCGCGGAAATGACCGAGATGGAAGCCATGCCTGACGTCACAAATGCATTTTCATAAAAGAAAAAACTATTTACTATTTATTTATAAAAACTATTTACAGAGTTCTCTTATTTTCGACATTCAGAAAGGCAAACCTTAGGAGGAGTAGAGAAAGCTTCCAGAGCATCCTGGTCGTGTCTTAGGTGTTGAAAGCAAAACTGAGGCCGCAGACGTGGGCGGAGACACGCATTCCAGCCGCCACTGGCACCCAGACGAGCCTGTGCTCCTGGGAAGAGGCTCTCAGGCAGCTGCGAGGGCTGGAGCTGCGCTTTCAGCTGTGGTGACACATACTGCTTCCCTGCGGTGTCCACCCAAACCATCCTATTTAAACAGGAAGCTCCCGGGACAACAGCCGCGGTGGTGGCAGCTCTCGTCCCACGTGGAACTCAGTGTCTCACCTGGCTGTGCGATAGCCAGGCACCCTCCAACCCACTCCTTGGGGAGCCCCAGCCGGGAGAAGAACTTTCTTTGCATTATTGAATAACTCCTTTATTTGTCACAGAAAAATTCAGGAAACAGAGGCATTGTGGACTTGACTGAAAATATCAGAAAAATATAGGTGTGCCATCAACACTCAAATGGACTTGCTGGAGAATAGCTTATACTTATAAAACGTGAGTCCTATTGTGCCCCCACACTGCTGATCCATTGAGCCCTGCTAGTCAAAACTGCCAGTAAGACTCTGCAGGAAGTATCCTATATTTTATTTGGGTCTTTAAAGGCTCTTGGGCACTTCTGAGATTGCTTCTGTTTTGCTATTTGTTAATCAACTATGGGGTATGCATGTAATTAGGGGACACAGTTGGACCCAAGCTGTTTATCAGAAGAACTGTGTTTGCAAGCAAGGACTTCCCAAAATAGCTAAATCTTGTCAGAATATGATTGTATTTGGAAAATGCAAGCAGGACATGACCATTGTATTATAAAGTGACCGCAAAAAATCACTACAAACTGTTTTATATATTGTTAAATTCTGGAAGAGATTAAGTGAAGTTGTAGCCAACACTGAGAAATGCTTTATAAGGTAACCCTTTTTAATTTTTTTTCCTCCCTCAGTTATAATGGTCTGAAAGAGTTAGGGCTGGAATGAGTTAGGGCTGGTTACAAGTTTATCATAGATTTGGAGAGTATTGAATACGTAGCTAAAAGGATTGGGATAAGCAGAGATTAAAATAAAAAAGGATTAGTCCAGTAAGAGTTCTTTTCACAATAATCTCCATCTGCTATGTCTCCTTTTAAATCAGTTGAAATATGTTTTGTGGATGGCTTTTGTTTGCATTAACTTCTAACTTTTTATGGTTCACTAAACCCTAGACTGTGATATGAATATAAACATTTCACGAAGAAGAGGAATTCACATCTTGGACGGGTGGCTGCACCAGATGAACTTGAGAGTCCTTCCCCCACCGGAGCTTCTAATTCTGTAGTATTATTTTATGTATATATATTTTAGAGACAGGGTTGGCTAGGCTGGAGTGCAGTGGCAGGATCATGGCTCACAGCAACCTCAAACTCCTGGGCTCAAGGGATCCTCCTGCTGCAGCCTCCCCAGTAGCTGGGACTACAGGTGTGTATCACCACCATGACAGGCTAACTTATTTTTTTTTTAAGAGATGGGGTCTCACTAGGTTGCCCAGGCTGGTCTTGAACTCCTGGGCTCAAGGGATCCTCCTGCTTTGGCCTCCCAAAGTGTGGGATTATAGGTGTAAACCACTGCATCTGGTTATAGTATTATTTTTAAAGTGTGTATTGATTTTGAAATCAATATGTGACTTTTGATTACAAATTCAGTGTACTAATCTGAGGATTTCAATTACAGACAAGCCTAGGGTTTAGTGTTCAGAAGTGGTACATTTGCTCAGACCCTGCAAGAGCCTATATTTGCCACTGATAAGCTTTCCGGAGGCCCTGCTTAGCCGTAACTCTCCTCTCTGCGGATGATGGTACTTTCGAAATCGTAGATGGCTTCCCTGGGTTACTTGGTTGACAGGTGTCCAAGGTACACATCTTCCATGCAGAGTTTTGTATTGCTGACTTACTATTGACTATTCTATTTTCTCCACATTACTGGCATTTTGGTGGTAATAAAACAGTTTATTCCGAAAAAGGGGGAAAAATCAATTACATAGTTTGTGAATCTAGATTATGTTATAAAATGATCAAGTATTTTTCTCTTTTAATTATGAAGACATGGAAATGTATTCTGGAAATAGGCAGAGAAAAGTTGAATATTAGTTATTATTTTCTGAAAACAGGCATATTTTTAAGCCCCAAATAAGCATATTATGGACAGGGGTTTCCCAAAATTTTAGGCTTCAAGCCTTGTTGTTTTCTCACTTTTCTTTTGCCAACTAAAATGTTGTTTAGAATTGATATTGGATAGCGAACAGCTGCAGGTTCTGGCTGAATGTTTTCCTAGAAATACCAGTTTGGGAAAGAATTTCCACCCGTTTCCCTCTCCCATGAGCCATCGCAGTGGCTCTGGCTCATTCTTCTCACAGATCATGGTCCAAATGTTTATCAGGACGGTCAAGTGTCTGGGAAACTGTGCCAGTATGGTATTTTTAGCTGTTGGTGAAAGGAGAGATCACTTCTGATCTACTCAGTAGGGGAGCGAGGCTCTCCCTAAACATGGCAGGGAAACTCCTCATTTCAAATTCAGAGATGCAGGAGATATTTTGCTGTCTCATGGGAGGGTCCACACGCAAAGGAGATCTGTTTCCCACGACACTCATCTCAGAAGGGTTTGACTTTTCTTACAGCTACTTTGGAGGTAGGTGGAAGACACAGATTCTGGATTAATTAGGCTCTGGGTCGCTTAGATTGGTGGTGAAATTAATAAGAATCACCTAAAGATCTTTCTAGACTATAAGGTCATTAAAGATGCCCTAATTTGCATCTATTGTACAACTAGCAAAATGTCTTTCACATTTGTCAAACTGAAAAAAAGGAATCAGCACTGAAAACCAGTAGGAGCATAATATTACAGTATTGTGCTTAGCCACCTGCTAAACCTAACACAGCACTGCAGTTCTGAGGCATATTAAAAATTATCCTCCCTTTAATGAGCAAAGATTTATCGCCATGGAAGACATTCAAACGCAAGCCCCTCAGCTTATGGCAGCTGTCCAAGAGAAGTTCTAAATATGTTTTGAATAGGAGCAGTAGAGTAAATGTATATAATCTTGAAAAATTATCTTAAAGCACAACACTTTCTTCTAATTATTTAAGTTCTAGTATGTTTATTAGATAGTCATTTGAGTCATCTGCACATTCGGAATATGTGAATATGTTTGCCAGGGACAATATTCTGCATCAAGTGCTGCGCATTTGATAATTTACTTGTTTGGAGCTGCTGGTCTATACATTTAGTGGCTTCATCTAAATGCACCAGGCTCTGGAGCACATGCGGTGATCGGAAGACAGAGGCCTGTTTAAAACACTCCAGCAGCACCACAGTGTGGAGAACAGAAACCCTGAGCAAGGAGGCCGAGGCACGGGCATTGCAGATACTCCAAGTGAGCAGCGCCCAGCTACCAGGATTAATTCAGTTCATTAGTCCAGGGCTTAGGACAACGTCACGGCACCCTGGCCACGTCCACTATTTGATACAACAGGAACCCAAGACGGCTGAGGCTGAAGGGAGTGTCTTGCGACTCCTCCAGAGCATGATTCCAGTAGCAGGACTTTCAGGCTGGAGGCCTTGTCGCAGCAGCCAGCTGAGATAAATGGTTTTGTAGAACAGGAGGGGCCTGCATTGGCGTCTCTCAGATTTCATCATAGATGCTGTTGTGTTTGTGTGAGCAGGTGCAGCTGAGATGAACGGACGGAGATCCTTCCACAACAGGAGCAGCAATCCAACAAGGGATGACCCCAGACTTTAATGCTTCTGCAGGTTAGTGGAGATAATGAGCCATCACCAACTAACCTCACAGCAGTACCACTGCAGAGGACCCTGAGGTTGGCACAGCCCCCTGCAGGGGCTCCATCCTTCCTGCAGAGAAACAGGGAGTGGTGTTTGGGCACGGCCTGCATGAAGGATAGTCTTAAATGGGCTGACTGCAATTAAAGAGCCTCAGGACTTTTAGGAAATGGTTTTTCTGTTGCAGCATGAAGTTTTGCACAGTTACCACCATCATTAAAACCAAGAGCTGCCTGGACTATTTTTCCCTGCTGAGGTTAAACAGGAAGCATAAGAACCAAATGGCGGAAGTGTTGGTGAAGGCTGCATGGTAGCAACATGTTTTAATTCCTTTTCTATTATTAATTTTTTTGGAGGCTGTATTAGTTTGCTTGGGCTGCTGTAACAAAGTAGCACAAACTGACTTGCTTAAGCGATAGAAATTTAGTCTCTCACAGTTCCGGAGAGCAGAAGTCTGAGATCAAAGTGTGGTGCAGGATTGGTTCTTTCTGGAAGTTGTGAGGGAGAATCTGTCCGAGGACTCTCCCCTGGCTTCTGGCGGTCACAATCTTTGGCATTCCTGGGCTTATAGAAGCATCACCCTGACCCCTGCCTTCGTTGTCACATGGCATTCTCCCTGTGTCTGTCTTCATATGGCATCTTCTCATAAAGACACCAGTCACATCAGACTAGGGGCCCTCACTATTCCATTTAACCTCGTCTTAACTATTGACACCTGCAAAGACCCTCCAGAGAAGATCACATTGTGAGGTACTGGGAATCAAGACTTCAACATAGGAATTTTGGGGGAACACAATTCAACCCACAACAAAGGCCCTCAAAAAAATGACAAATGTTTGAAAATTTGCCATGCTACAATTATATCTTGTAGATTTTATTCTATTTTTAATCACTTGCAACATCTTATAGGCACTATGAAGTACCTTTTTACTGCGCAGCCTGGGTCTTCTTTATCTACCCTCATTATCTGTCTCTTCTGGAGCTGATGTCTAGAGAACAGAACCTGCACCAGTGAAACTGGCCAAGAGTCACTGATGACAGAGCCGCTTTGCTGTTCCACTTTAAATAGAAAAACTCAGATCGCTAAGCTTTATGCATTTACAATTGTTCTTATTCTTTTCATATCATGTTTAATATTAAAGATTGCTTGAGGCTGGCATCGAGATTGATCATGCACACAGGTCTTCCTGCTTCCAGCCCTTTGCCAAGGGTTTGGAAAGGAGTGAGGAGGGCTCCCTATAGGTTGCAGAGGGAAAAGCCCTGCCAACACGCTGATTTCAGACATTTAGCTTCCAGAACTGTGAGAAAATAAATTTCTCTTGTTTTAGGCTACTCAGTTTTGGTACTTTGATACGGTGGCCCTAGGAAACTAATACAGTAGTTTATTTTATAAAATGTGTCTGATAGTTTCCATATATGAAGTTTTTGCCAGTCTGTTTTTGCTATTTCTTCTTTCTGCTGATTTTTCCTAATGGCGCTGTGTTTTCTTGTGTGCTTATTTATTTTTGTGAGTTGTTCGTTTTCCCTGGGAAGTTGTCTGTAAGAATTTTTCGAGGCTTACGAGGAAAGTGCATTCTTTGAGAAAGATTCTCATTTGCTTCTACCTCAAATCTGTGGCATGGATTGGGGGGATTAATATTATCAACCTGGGACCATTTTAGAACAATTCACCGTGGTTTTGTCTGACCACCTAATTTGTGCCGTAAAACTAAAAGGGTGAGCTCGTAGTTAAAATTCTCAGTGACGGGTTCCCAATTTCTGGTTCTGCTTAATGTCACGGCGCATTTTCTTGCATTCTTCTGGAGGGGTGGGGGTAGGCAGGTTTAATCCTGTTTCACCTGGACACTGCGGGTAGAGTCCTCCTGGAAGGAGGTCTTTCACTGGTCTCTCCCATCTGTGTGGGCCCCTCAGGCCTGGAAAATGTAGGCTCAAGTTTGCTAGGTTTGGCAAATGACTCAGGGAAAAGCTATTTAATATTTCGCTTGACTCCTGCCTTCACTTAAATTTGGGGCTGATATTTGCATATTTTCTTGTCATTTTGTTGATGCTTTAAAAATGATTCTTATTTTACCCAGCATTTTTAGTTGTTTTAAGTGGAAGAGTCAATCCCAATACTAAACCAATCCCATTACTGGAATCCCCATAGCCCATCAGTCTAGAAGGACTACGACTGACCGTCCCTCTAAATATTCCCGAGCCCTGTGTTAATATTCCAGCTCAGGCCGCCGTAACACCTGACCTGAATTACCGTAGAAGCATCTGCTCTGGTCTGCCTGCCTCAGATCACATCTCCTCCACCCTCTCCTGTACACCGCAGCCCCTCCCCTGCCACAGACACCCCACCGGCTTTATGTCCCCTCAGGAACAGTCCCAATTCCTAAGCAGACTCTGGGAGCTAGTTCTAGGTGGCATCTCCAGGTCTACCCGCTTCCTCTCACTCCTTGCTCAATTATAGTTAATTTCCCTTAAATTCTATGGTCTTGTATTTTTTTAAAAATTGCACAAGCCATTTTCTCAGCCTGGGATATAATTTCCCTTAGTTTTGGTCTCTCTGTTTGGGGAGCTGGGAGAAGGGCGCAGGATATTCTTTTTAAATGAGTAAACAGTTGGGTCTAAATGAACATTGAAAGCATTCTTGCTGCTCACTGAGCCCCTACCTGGTTCAGGAGCTTCCGTGTGTGTGTTCCCACCTGTGCCACCCAGCACCTTGTGCAGCAATGTCCGTGCATGTGGAAACATCTGTCTGTCTCCTCAGACTGTAAACTTGCTGCCAGCAGGATTGGGTCTCTAAATTCACTCCTTATGAAGGCAGACAGTACAGACCTCTGCTTTTTCTGCCATCACAATAGTAGTAACCTTATCACCAGAGGATACAGAAAAAGCTCGTAGCCCTGTGTATGTTAAATGAATGCTTAAAAATATTTTTTCACGGTGTGCATGTGTGTGTACATCGACATTTAATTTCTGCATATCGTGTAGTGTTCTTTTGCATTAAATCTGGAAAGCATTCCAGGTTATATTAGCTGCAATTAACTTAGGTTTTAAATTACCTATCATTTCTAATAAACAACTTTAATAAACATGGATAGTTTTGCCTGTCACTTGTTATGAGACCAGCAGAGGGAGACAGTGAGTATTACAAGTGGGTTTGATATTTGCATTCTCAAATGGGTACCATCTCTTGCAGATTTTTATTTTATTAATAACTTTCATTGTAGCCAAGTAAGATTTTTTGACCTATAAATTAAAAAGGTTGTTGAAATGTGCATCAGGATTTTGGGGGAAAGTACTTTTTTTTTTTCTGTAAATATTCTCCTAGAATAGTTTTGGGTTTTTAAAAAAACATTGTTGAATTTTTTTTCTTGAGGGAAACAGATGTCAGGAACTTGGTACCTTAATACTGCTATAAATGTCCTCTCTTTCCAGTCTTTGTACAATTTACTTCCTTTTATTTTCTCTTTTGTATCAGTCTTTCTTTGACTTTAGACCCTTTCCTTGAAATGGAACATTTTGGGGAAGTACAGTTATTATTAATGGAATACCAAACAAATTGCTTGAGATAGCAGTTAAGAGAAAAAGTGGAGAATATACATATTAGATATTACGAAATGTTTGAACCATCATCAAACAGCGAAGATTCATGAGGGGACAAGAATGAAATGGAGTATTTTTATACACTTAAAGCAAACATCACTTTCTTTTATGTATAACTATTTATTATAAATCTAATAAAATCCTTCAAAAACTACTTTTTGTACATATAACTTTGTAATCAAGCCTAATTTCCCACAGGAAGATTTTTTCATATTAAGTCAGTCAGATAGACAGGAATACCAAAAGAAGGTCATGTGCTTTTTTTACTTTTTTGACATAAGCAATTTTATTTATGTTAACCTATAACCAAGAGAGATAATATATCTTAATGTAAATAGTACATATGACATTTTTATCTTTTTAAAAAAAGTTTCTCAATAATTAAGATAAAAATTTTTATAAATTTAGATTAAATGAAGACTAATCTAGTTGGCATTAAGCCACTTTCAAATAAATTCATTCTGTAAGAAATTTAGACAGTTCTTTATTAGAATGGTTATGACAAAGACTGGGCACATTTTCCAGAAGCAATAGAGTCTGAATTTTCTATACTTTTGTTGAACTGGATTTAGGAACATTTGATGTAAAATTATAACTAATCGACCCACCTCAATATCTAATGAAATATTATGTTGGCCAAAGGAAAGATTTTACTTTACTTAAGATAGGTCATGGGTAAAGAATAAACATCGACATCAATCCATTGGAAAATATGTTTAGCATTTTTTTCTACTGGGAGAAAACAGGACATAGTATTACTGGCAGAAATATTATCAGACTAATGCATTTATCTGTTGTTTTAGAAGTTTATCCACTGACTTTTTAAAGTTGTGACTTGTATCTTTTTTTGGCATTTTTGTGATGGGAAGATAAAATATTCCATAAAAATATTAAAGAATAAAAACATTTAAAAATCAAACAGCATTTGAGAAAACATTATATAACTGGAGAATTATATAAAGTAAAATATTCCAAAAAATTCAGGGAATTTATGGTGAACTCTTATCCAAGTTACTAGTAAATAAAAAGGTCTTCCTTTCAAATTCCTTAAGGTTACATATGATATACAATGTGGCTTTAAAATATAAAAAGTTCTTTAGCAGATGTTACCCTGATTCATGGCACTGTAAACTGTAAAAGATACAGGAATCTTTTAAGTTTCCTTAAAAAAAAGTCTGTCCTTTCTAAATGTCATTCAGATGTAATTTCATAGTAAACACTCAGATAAGTTAGAATGAATGAGTACTTGGAACTTGTCACTAAATAAGAATGCCAAGCACCTAAGAAGTCACATGAACAATAAAAAGATTTTCTCATATTAATAACGCCGATCCTTCCTTCAGTACGAACCCACTAACAGTTTCTGTGGTTGTGTGTCAAACAGAAGTTACGCAGCTGCGAGGAGAAGATAATTGTCAGAGATAAGGCCCACGCTGTCAAGGCATCGGTCCTTTAATTCGCTGCACTTACTCTATCTACCCGGGAATGAAAACACAACTGGTAATGCAGGGGAAGTGGCTGTTTCCCAGGAAAGGAAGTGGCCTGAAAACACATCTGGCAAAGAGCTTTTTCTCCTCCTTTGGCAGTCAGATACTTATTTTAACAGAATATACATTTCCTCACCTTTTACAAAGGTGAACTCTATGGAGCCAATGCCCGATTGCAAGTGGACAACCTTTCATTTGTACTCTAAATATACTGGCCCAGCTATTTTATGTCAAATGCTATATTTAATTGGAACTAGAACAGGAAATTGTGCTACACTAGGTGTCGTACTTCATCTCAGAAACTTTCTATTCCAAAATGTACCTCACACTGCTCCAGCTATCTCCATTAGATGAAATTAAAGAAGCAAAAAAAGCAGAAAAGAATCGTTTGAACCAAAACCATGAAAATGTATATGGACTGTATATGTAAAGCTTAACTGCTGCATTCCGACAATACGTTGGATTTTCAGGGAATCTGTCCTAAGCTATTACAGCATGCAATAATTTGACTTTGATTCTGCATTAACGAATTGGTTTCTGCACCGGTAATAGGACGGTCCTGTCCACAGATGCCACAGGTCTATGAAGTGATGCATGGTGGCTTCCACATAAGACCCAGTGGCTCTAGCTCAAGAGGACCAAAGGCCACAGAGAGTCTTCGGCAGTAAAATGGATTCTGTCGCTAGGGATGTGTGTTTGTGCTGCACAGAGGGGAAGCCAGCGCTAGGCGGCAATTCTCGATCCTTTCCAAAAGAGGTTGAGTTTTGCCATCTTAAAATTAGGGTAAAATTATTGCTTTAAATTCTCCTTAAATCCATCTCCTCTAATGTAAAAGAAAGAACACAGACGCACTTGGCTCAGGGAATTTGTGTCCTCTCACCTCGCGGAGGCTTGCTTTCTTTATCTGCTGCATCTACCTTACCCGTTTATACATGTGTGTTTATATTTTTCTTCCTTTTCTTCTATCTTTACAGTAACTTGAAGGGGCTTTCCTTTGGTACTTTTTTAAAATCCCATGGCTGGGAATTATTTTTTACAGCATTCCAGATTCAGGGTTTAATATTAATTCAAACTGATGAGCATCTCTGGAGCATGGTAACAGCTGACACACCGACGCTTTTGCAAAATGGCTCTAGGCCGCGATTGTGGTTCTTCAAATCCAGTTCCACATATATCACAGTGGAGCAGAAACAGAGATTGCCTGTGAGGCACCTAAAAGAATCACTATTATAAGGAGCCTGCTTTCAGAAAGCTGAATTTCTTTTTTTTTTTCTTTTGGCCAGTTGCGGCTGCTTCTTTAGTTCTCATTAATTATTACATACAATTTGGGTGGAAAAAAGTAGCAAAAATAACTTTTCCTCTAACAACAGCTGTACGTCCAGTGAACTTTCTAATGGTTTCCCTATATAATGACTGATTTTTATTAAGCCAATTTTAAGCTGGACACAGTGAGAGAGGAGAGATGGCCAAGATGTCTCAAACATCCCTCCCAACTCTAGCCAAGTATCCAAGAGTCCTGAGTGTGTCCATCTGCAAATGGCTAAAATCAAAACACAGTGTCCCAGCTTCATTTTTTAGAGTATTTCAGCACTGAGACTTCCTCATATACCAACATGTCATTTTCCAAAAATTAAAGCCAGGCTGGCCGAATAAGACTGCCCCAGTCACCGCCTCCGAAGCCTGTAGCAGCGATGGTGTGAGAACAGCAGATTCCTGCAGGTGGCGGGGCTGATGTGGCAGGCAGAAGACTGGCTCAGGTGGGGCTGCCCAGGCCTGGGCGAAAACCCCAGCACAAACCACCCTATAAAGGCAGGGTACCAACGTGCCTCTAGGTACAACTGAGCACTTTCCGTGTTTTTCTATTAGGAAGGGCTTTTTCAAAGCACAGAGTAACAGTGTATTGTCGGGATGTTCTAGGTTGGGAAAGCAACATCTCCTCTGGCCCTGGCTCAGGTTGGTGGTCCCACTTCCAACCCTTGACCTGGTTAAATACTGAATATTAAACTGACCACTAGAGAACAGCAGAGATCCCGTGGGTCTTGTTGCAAATTCTGTTTGGCAACCCACAACTGGGGGCTGCCTCACTTTGCGCTGATTTAAGGTTGGCATCCTTTTTTGGTTTCTGGCTTCTGTAACAGCCATATGGATTGCTCTGGGGGACCTGGAGCCTCTGTTAGGCTGTGGGGTCTGATTCCACAACCCAGAAAGCAGCAGGTCTGTGCCACCATCGACTTGCTCTCCTGGGCTGGGTGGGCAGAGAGGCCACAGCCCTCAGGACACCCTTTGGTGCTAGGGCCTTTGTTCAACAGGGCAGAATGAAGCAAAGGGCCAGTCACGGAGGTTCTTTGTAATGTCTATCTCTTTCTTTAGGGCTATAGGTAACTGGTATTTTTAGTTCTATAGGGAATAAATGGGAGCCTCTGAAACGCTAGTTGATGACATACAATATGGGGGAAAAAACAAACATTATTAGGAAAATAACACTGTGCATAGCTGTTCAGTAGAACTGTTAGGAAAAAAAAATGGCTGGGAAAGCAGGGTGCTTTGGGGAAGCCTGCAATAATATTTCTCACTTTATAGCCTCATCTGCGTAAGCTATCCTGTCTGCAAGTCATTGAAGAAAACCCAAGATTTTCCTTGTAAATAAGCAGTTCTGAGACCCTCAGTCAAGCCTGAGAGTGGAGGGGGTTCTGAGCTGCCTTTGGCCTCTTCCCCAGGCCTGGGTGGGAAGGAGCAGGAAGGCCTGGCCCAGGGGACACGGGCTCCAGGCTCCTTGGAGGGTCTCCTGCTGGCTCTCCCAAGTTGCCCTGGCCAGCGGCCTTGCAGACCCCGTCTGACCACACCAGTGTCTCCGCTGCTCCTGCAATGCAGCCTGTGTCCTCCACTGGGGCCATTTTCCTAGTACTTCTTCCCCACGTTGCATTTCATATCTAGCTTCAAAGAGGCACTTTCTCTTTGGGCAATGTTCCTGCCCCTTTCCCTGGCATGTCTCATGCTTCCCCGTTCTGAACAAAGCCTCGCTGAGGGCTGAGGCAGCGGGGAGCTCCCTGTTTACACTGCCTGTGCATGGTGGACGCATTGCTGGCTACTTCCTATATCCCCAGCAGACTCTGGTTGTAACTTGGAGGTCAGCAAACTGCCGCCCACGCCTGGTTTCTAATGGTCTGTGAGCTAAGAATCGTTTTTACATTTTTAAATGGTTGGAAAAAAAATCCAGAGAAGAATATTTCATGAGACGTGAAAATTACAAGACATTTAAATGTCAATATCCATGAATAAAGCTTTATTGGAACCCAGCCACGCTCGTTCACTTACGTGTTGTCTAATGATTGCTTTTGTGCTACAACAGCAGAGTTGAGTGGCTGGGACAGGGATGTAGAGCCCAAAGTATTTACTATCTGATCCTTTACAGAAAAAGTTTGCCGGCTCCTGGTCTAACTAGAGCTTTTCCTGACTCTCCAGTTCCAGTAGTTTCCATTTAGGAATCTACAAAGAGCTGCTCCTTCCGTGTTCTGATCTTGAGGGACCAGAGGAGGACAGAGCCCATGCCACCTGCATGCCCGACCAGGGTCCCCCAGAAGCAACATTGTTTTCCTTCTGTGTGTACTCACAGTTCTTTCTCTTATCGCACCCTATTTGTTTACAGGTCTGTTTTCCTCCATACACCATCAGCTTCTGTAGGTTACAAACCCAGCGGTATTAATCTCTAACCCTAGTGCCTAGCAGAGTGTCTGATACAAAACTGGTAGACAGAAAGTACTCATGGTATGTCCTATTCCTGTTTCTTCCTGTGAAACCACCCTATTTGCCTGGAAGATAGTATGTAATATCAATACCTTATAATATGCTTTTTCAAATAGGAAATAAATTTTGAAGACAAAATTTGTACCCTAGGCTACTGCTTGACATTCAGAGAACAGCACAGTTACACTATTTGATGTCAGAGAACTGATTTCCATTTAATGGAAAGTGCCTATAAAGAGGGAATTAATATTCCTACGTAACATTTAGGATTAAATATCATCTTAATCCTAAAAACTCTATAGAGAAAGGATGATCTCTGTTTTACAAGTAGGGAAACTGAGGCTTAGAGAAGTTAAGCACCCAAAACCAGGGTTCTAACACAGGCCTAATCTTCAAGACTTGTTACAATACATGCTTTCCTCTATGGTTCGTTGTCTGAATAGGCATATTTTCTCCAATATGTTTCCTTAGTGGAAACCGTATACCAGAAACTTGGTGGAATCAAACTCTCTTTTCTACTAATGTGACCCTTCTAGGGCATGCATTCTAGCTTTCCTGTGCCAGAGAACCCTTTCTCAAAAGACGATCTGTGCTGCTTTATTCAAATATTCAATAACAAAATCTAGGGATGGGTTTAATATTAATAGCAATGTAGTGCTAAGTATAAGGGATAGGAAATAAAAATATCTATGATTTTGATTGATAAGAAAGTCACAGATATTGACACTGTTGTTTGTTAACTATTCATAAATAAAGGAAAGGCTGTATTTCAGTTAGAGCTTAGTGAAAAAGATATATATTTTTTTCCATCCAAACTCACGAGCCCCCTGAGTTCTGTCTTTGGACTTTAGGTTAAGAACCCCTGTTCTAGAGTAATTCGGGAATCAGTCCATTGACAGGATGAAGTTTTTAAAAGGTCTAATTAGGTCTTCTGAAAACAGATCTAAGGAAAACAAAATTAGAGGTACAAATTCTATATTCACTTATGAATTAAAATCGTATTTCTTTAATCCTCTGCAAGTTGGTCTTGCATAATACAGACTGATACTTGGCTTTCACGGGTAGATGTGGTCCATTAAGTCAGTGCAGCAGATATTCTGCCCTCACTGGGAATAATAAATCTTGTACACCGAGATAAACAGATCACAGCACAGGCTGGAAGTTTTTTCCCTATGTACACTTGGGCTGGTGAGTTAACATATTGTTAATCTCTGAAGTGTTAAGTTTTAGTTGTTAAAGGAAGTAATTTGTAGGACTTACAGAGCCTTAGAATTGAAGTAGAAAAATCTTGGAAGTTAGTGCAACCCCTGAATTTTAAAGATAAGGACACTAGAGCTTAATTAAAAAGGAGAAGTGATTTGCCAACACTGCGTGGGACTAATGTAATTGCGAATATGTTACAAAATGATGAGATTTGAACAAATCCTGATAGTATAAAGAAGTTTGTGTTCCTCTCTCAATACTTACTTAAATTCTGATTTCTCCATAGTAATTTAATGAATTGTTAATAAGTCCAGTATATTTTGAGTTTATTTTGCATACTGAAGTGGCTATTTTGTTTAAAATAAATGTCAGAGCTCAGCAACTGACCTTCCTAATGTGATTTAACAAAGCAAGATCTTCCTGTGAAACTCTTAAAATGAAAATTTTTTTTAACTTAGCTAATAGTTCAAAAATCAAGTAATACCAGTGAAACTATTTTTCCCCATGCACAGGCACAGAGTTTACAAGAGCCAAACTTCTTCCTCTTTATTTGTAATAACAAAAATAAACCAAAGTCCTGACATATTTGTAGTATTTTTATTCCTAAAGGAAAAAACAGGAACTTTCATTGTACTTTAAAATTAAAGTTATTACCTCAGATATTTTGCCAGCTTAGCACTGTGAAATCGGTTTCAGACAAAAGAGACCAACCGCTCTCTCTAGGAAATACTTAATTAGGGTGGTGCCTAGGAAATGCCCAGGGGTGCTGTAACTGATCAGTTTTTCCCAGAGGGTTTCTGCAATATACAGTCCTGGCTGGACAGCAGGCATTCTGCGCTGATTTTTCCTGTTGCCTGGCTAGTGACCCCCTACAGGAAGATAACGGGTTAGCCAGGAGGGCGGAGCAGCTCGCTGCACATGTCTGGCTGCTCTTATCAACTTATCATATAAGGAAAGGAAAGTGATTGATTCGGATACTGACACTGTAGAATCTGGGGGGAGAGAGAGACAAAGGAGCAAGAAGGCTGCTCTGTAAAGCGAATGCAGCCACCCAAATGAGCAGGACTGTTCTTCCCACCGCAATCTGACAGTTCACTGCATGCCGGGAGGAAAGGCAGCATTGAAAACCAAGTTTGCCACTGGGAAAGGGGGAAAAAGAAGACTTTCGTCGATGGACCAAGCCATGGCAGCTTAGCCCTGCCTTTCAGACGGCAGCTCGGGACTCTGGACTCGAATGTGCCTTGAGGTTTGCTAAGCTGGTGGTTTATTACCCGAAGAAAGAAAGAATGTGGCAGATTGTTTTCTTTGCTTTGAGCTGTGATCTTGTCTTGGCCGCAGCCTACAGTAACTTTCGGAAGAGCATGGACAGCATCGGGAAGAGGCAGTACCAGGTCCAGCACGGCTCCTGCAGCTACACGTTCCTCCTGCCGGAGATGGACAACTGCCGCTCTTCCTCCAGCTCCTATGTGTCCAATGCCGTGCAGAGGGACGCGCCCCTGGATTACGATGACTCCGTGCAGAGGCTGCAAGTGCTGGAGAACATCATGGAAAACAACACGCAGTGGCTGATGAAGGTAGGAAAAAATCAGTCTGATTCTGGGCACAACTGATGCTACTTAGATCAGCTCACAGCTTGGGTTTTAACAACCAAACAAAAAAAAAAAAAAAAAAAAGGGTAAAAAGGACTGGAGCCGGAGAGCTGGTTGTTGTGCCCTGGAATGAATGATCATTTCTGTTATTTTATCCCAGGGTGAAAAGTGAAAAGGATTATTTGAAAAGAATGCCAGAATCAGTATAGAAAAATCTCTAAAGTTAGGACTCTTTACTAACAAAGTAGAGGAAATGCACTGCTCTGTGGAATCAGTGTGCTGTTCTGTTTGTTTATGTCCTTTAAGCTCAGCAGCATCCATTCCCAGGGGCGTCCTAAGCTGGCCACAGGCGAGTGAGGGAGGCTGTGAACAGCCTGGGAGCCGGGAGGAACGTGACAACCATGTTAGGACCCGTACACAGCGGATGGAGTAAAGTGCTTTACCAATTTCCTGAATTTATTTACCGAAATAGATTGTGACTCTTGGTAAATGAGAGGAAATTAAATAAAACAGACCTCACGTTTCTCAGACTCTCAGGGCTCTAACCCGGAGGGCTTGCAATCTGGAGACAAGGGCACGTTTCTGAATCCCCGCAGGGACGCAGCACCGTGGCCCCAGTGCTCCGTTCCAACAACTGGCTCTGAACGCGTCCCCACGTGGGACGGTTATGCTCAAGTTATGCCATGGCAGGACGGTCTGATAGTTTGTTCTCCCGGCTAAGATGATTCCACTGTTTCATAGACTTTTTATAGAGAGTGTGACCAAAATAGGATATTGAAAGCTCTGTTTTTCTTTCACTAGTGATCATTTTCACATGTAAACATGGGAACTAGTCATACAAAACCCCAAATGACCCTGGAATTTTCTTTATATAGACCATATACATATATTCTAAAGGATGTTTAAATAAGATGCGTAAATAGATTGATCGGTAAATATTATAACGATGACACTACATTCACAATGCTTACATGGCAGAGAACGTGATTATTTAAAGCCATACGAAACATTTTAAAAGTTAGTGAGCCTCATTTAACACTTCCCCTGCCCCAAAAGTATAATTATTTTCTCAACCTTTCATTTCCCCATAAGCTTTTTGTTAGAATACCTTATCTTAATCTCAGAATAGCCCTTGGACCCTAATCTGTGTTTCTCATTAACTTCCCTACCTTCAGAGAGGAAGCGACTGAACTATGACTTGAGCCATGCGCCTAAATGAATGAATGCTCCCAGCACCACTGTCCATTGTGACAAGGGGTGGGGGACCGCTTCAAATCAAAGAACAGAAAACAATAAAAACTTGCCAAAAAGACCTGTCAAATACACATAATGTAATATGAGTCATTAGCAATGTCTTTATAAGCTCCTGGCTAAATTTCTAGTACGTGTCTCTCCTTTCCTGGGTCACTGTAGTGTACTTTTGAAAATCTTCCGATAATTCATAGATGTGCAAATAATAATGCTAAGCTTCAAAAGTATGCGGCAACACAGGTTCGGATATGTGGAAGGCAAACTGTATCCCAAACATCTGCTTAACTCAAACTTCCTATTTCTTTGTAAATTGTCATGCTCGGGTTTAACAGCCTCCCTGTATCCACCCTGGCATGGGTAACAGCTAACAGAGCCGCAGTGAGGGATGAAAGTCACATCGTAGTAAACATTCTAATCTGCCCCACCGGCAAGTCATCTCCTAAAATAAACACTCACAACACATAAAAGAATGTTTTGCCAAATGCAAGACTGCTAAATTGCATTTGCTTAATTAAGCCCACACTAGGTATACCTGAAACCTCATAAGCAAAGCTCACATTTCTTTCTTAAACTACCCCCTTCTCTTGGGTCTTTCAGACATCATTTAAAGATGGAGAAGGACAGAGAATTCTACATGAGGTGACCAAAATTTCTTCCTTCTAGGTTCAATTAGTAAATATTTGAACAGTAGTAGAACAAGGGTATTTTCAAGAGTCCTTCTTTAGCTAAATTTTGTTTTGCCAAGAGTGACTTAATGTTTATCTTTTCACGGGCTCAGCACCTGTTCTTCCCGGCCTATCTCAGGGATGTGCACCTGAGAAAGGCAATTGGTGCTCTCATTCCCTCGGTGTACGGGCTTCTGGCCTGGGAATGAAAGCAAAAAAGCAAATATGAAACCCACTTAAAGTGACTAAATGTAATCTCTCTGCTTGTTTTCTCTTCTGTGTTTTGTCACCTGTGATAATAAACACTGCTTTTCTAGTAAATGAAGAAAATAATAGATAATGGAATGGTAGATAAGCCACATAATAAAGGATCAGCATCACAACTTAACACCTACTGATATTAGCACAGAAAGAAACAGCACAATTCTGTTTTTCATTGTTTAACATATTTTCTTTTGGGCTGTTCCCCCACCCCCCATACTTCCTTTCTCTCTCTGATCAACTAAAAATGAAAGACAAAAAAAACAAAAAACAAAACAAAAAAAACAACCAAAACACCCCACCAGAAAAACTATTTAAGCTTTAAAGAAATTTAAAAACTTGTCAGGAAGAAAAATAAGACCAAGCTTCTGGTTAATTTTAGGGCAAATGAGTAGTAGTTCAACTTCTGAGTGGTTAGCATAGCCTAAGGAGCTAAGTCTAAGAAAGCTGTTTTGCACATCATCAAAAGATCCCACTCTGCCAATTTAATCTGCCAGGCAAAGGAAGTGTCAGACTTCTGAATGAATGCAGAGGAATATGAATGGAACAGGACTGGGGAAGGCTCACTTGCTGTGTAGAGGCTAAACAAGGATAAGATAAATTCATAATAGTTAGTACACCAAACATACCACGATGACCTGAGATGCTACTATATGTCACGTTTCTCTTGCTAATCCTGCAACTATTCTAAACATCTGTCCTGGGGGATATTAAACAAATACACTTTATAAAAACTCACAAATAACAAAGAAAAGTGGATTGTATTTTGCTAGAAGACCAAATGGATTTTTTTTCGATAAGAGGAAATATGGAAAGGAAGTAAACAATTATTTCACAATGATGGATCCCTTATATTTATAAGCAACTGCAAACCCTATAGACACTTTAAAACAGAATGATTTGAAAAATAAAGCTAATGCCTATTAAACTGATGCAAACATTTCCTTTGCCATCTTACCTTTTTTTAAAATGACACAAGTACAGGCTGGAAACTGTAAACTTGAATTGCAATCTTTTCTTTAAATGTGTTAACAATACATCCCTTTAATAAAGTATGAGAGCTACCACTCATTGATTTATGTGTAGGAAACAATGTAGTTATGCTCCTAGAAACATAATTCCGGTCAGTGGGAAAAACTGATCACAAGTGGCTCAAAGACAGCTCAGCTCACCAGCCCCGCCCGCCCTAGCCAGGGACTGTGTTTATGTGTGTTTGTGTGTGTGTATGTGTGTTTAATCACATGTGGCTGTAAAATGCTCCTTGGCTGTATATCAAAAAACCAAACCAAACCAAAAAAACAACCCCCACCTCAAGCCCCAGAGATTGATTCATTAAAGGAAAGAAAAAATCCCATCATATTCCTAGCCACTGGTCTCCTGTAGTAGTGAGAGAAGAACCACTGCTGTACACCAGTGATTGTATGTTGCATCATGAAATATGACTGCGTTTAACATTAGAAGGAAATTTTGTGTATTCAGATACACTGATTAACCTCTTTGAGAATGCAGGAAAATAACTGCTATTATATTAATTACCTATTAATATTGTTATAGTAAGGGATGAAGAAACAAAGTTTCACTATGGTAGGGGAAGTACAAAATATTCCTTTGAAAAGTGCAAGTAGTGTATACTTTACTATATAATGAAATACATAGTACAATATATACTTACTATACACAGTATATAAATATAATAAATGTTTACTCTATAGATACATATTGCATATAATATGTTTATTTTCAGGCAGTCTCTGCATATTAAATGGGGTTGTCTGACATATTGGATTAACTATTTAGGTATCACACTATGGGGAGAAGATTATTTGCTTGCAGAGTCAAGAGCTAGGAGATGGACGGCCATAATATCTTCCTTAGGAGACACTAGATAATCCACATGGTCTCAGTACTGAAATGTGAACATCTGTTGATTTTAATCAATATGTCTCTTGACAGTTGACAAACAGATTGCAATCCAAAAGTTTATCTGTAAGCCAGTTACTTTATTGGAACTTGAAGAGGATAATTATCTTATAAATGGTGTTCAGATGCTTGGGCTATGCCTGCCCGTGATGCTTATTTTAATCCATAAAATAACTGAAATTTTGTATATTTGTACCTGAAAACTGTTCAATTCAACCCTACCACCATGTGGATAATTTCAAAAAAATCATGAAAGTAAGCTATGGGCAAAGTAAAAAAAAAAAAAAAAGTCAAATTAGTAAAATGGTAGAAAATAGGAGATAGATTCTCTTCCTAATCTTCAGTCCTTTTTTCTAAAATCAGCCCCTAGAGATTCATACTAGCCCTTTACTGAGACAAATTTAGTATCGAAACATACAGCTTTCCTTCTTAAAACATGTGCAGTGGTGGTGTAACACGATCAGAATCTTTCTTGGATCACAAATGACAAATTGGAGAGAACATTTTATTTAAGGAAAAAGAGCAATATTTCAAAGATTGAGGTAGAGGAATGTATGGACGTGTGTGTCTGACCCGGAGACATTGGGACCCCACCTGGGATGGCATCAGTCGAGGTGAGGGAAAGGGGCCGTGGAGGGCATGATTCTACTAACAGGGATGAAGGGAGGTTGTTTACATCCCTTCATATCTGGCCACACAATGACAACAGGGCCTGGGCAGCTTTGTGGATTTCTTGCGTTGAGACTGAGAGGGTATATACAATGAATTATGAACATGTACAGAATGTTTTCAAATCAGGTGCCTAAAATTTGCAGGATATTTTTATTAATGACAATGACAACTCAGCAGGCAAACTATTCTTTCTCTCTCTATGTATAAATGTGGTATTTGTTCCAAACAATGGAGACTTTAAAGCAGGTGTCATTGGGCCAGCTGATGAGGTCTACCCTAATAAGATGGAGCCCACTCAGGCAGCCGATGCCTATTCTGTTTTCACTACATCCTACCTTGACTTGAAGGAACCTGCCAATGAGAATTTTCTCCTAAGTTATTCTAAAATTCTTCTGATATAACGAGAGCCACTCATAGGAACATCGTAATAGGGGTTGTACTGGATCACTCTAAAGCACTTGCCACACCTCACCTCATTTCACCCCAAAAGTATCTCTAGAGCACAGGTATGGTAGAGGCAATCTTGTCTATTTTGTTAAATCCCTTATAAGCATGGGTCACAATAACACCAATGCACTCTGCATTTCGGCAGTCTTGTACCGATCACCTAGAGGAAAAACAAACATGGGAGAGCATGCGTATCCCCTCCTCTGACGCGTGCAGTTTTCCATGGGGCTGGGAGGGCTGCAGAAAACTGTGAGAGGAGTGTGAATGAACACGATTTGTGCTGAAGCACAACATCATTTCTCAGTTCCTTCATGTGAGTGAGTGAACACCACGCTGCCCCTCCCACCCCTCCTGGGGGGTTTGCAGTTCAGGGCAGGAGCCATTAAAGTTTATTTATTTGCTCAAAAAATATTTATTGAGGGCTTCCACGTGTCCAGGCAGTGTTTGTTCTGGGTACCAGGAATAAGTCAGAGGGGAAAGAAAATGCCCAAGAGTCTTGCCCTGGGGAGCAGGGGGACATGCTTTGTCAGGGTGGGGCAATGTTAAACCCTTCGGTCACTGCATGGAAACCCTTTTGTAAAAGGAAAATCAATTAACTGTTTCTAGATGGCCGTTTTTCCTGATTACCCGAGTAATACATGGTTATTGTAGAAAATAAACTATACAAAGAATGTACAAAAAAGAAATACTATGTATATAATTCTACCATTCCAAAATAACCATTCTTAATATTGAATGCATATGTGTGTGTCTATACACGAATAATTATTTTTAAACATGTTGTATATACTGTAATACTATATAGTACTTATTTTAAATTACCTATCCAATAATTTATTTTTATTAAAAAATAAACAAGTGAGCCTGAGAGGTTAAGTAACTGGTAGACACCTGGACTCAGTAATGGAAGCAGTTCTCACCACCTAAGACTCCAGTCTTCAGACAAGGACAGGTGTTCCAGAGCCCGCATTAGCACCTGGAACAGCAGATTGCTCCGGCAGGCTTCGCAGGTGCTGGCTCCTGACTGCACAACTTTATTATCAAGTGCAGACAGGTGTGAGATATGCCAACCTTTCTGTGTGAGGATGGTGCCAAAGCCGGTAAGAAAATGAAAAAAGCAACTGGGAATATCTTGTGTGTTATCTTGTGTGTAAAGTAATGACATGAAATTCTACGTTGTAGATGAGAAGGGTAAAAACAAATTACATGATAACCAAGAGGAAGTATACATGAAAATTGTTAACAAACCATACATCTAGTTACAGCCCTTTTCGGGAAGTTGACAGAGAGTGAAATACTAAATTTCACAATATATCACTTGAAAATTAGGCCAATAAAATTCAGTCTTGGAAAAGTACTGAGTGGCCTTCCTGCTATTAGAGTTTAAAGACTACTTGAGTGTACCGTCCACCTAGCATTCTATAGATGGGATTGCCAAAAATGGCTGGGCACTGGCATTATATTAATGTTTAAAATGAGAAAATGATGTAAAGCCAAATGATTTGATGTAAATAGAAACAGTAAAAAAAAAAATTCATGAATAGTGTTTTAGAATAAAAATTTCAACAATTTATTGGGATTTAGGTGACTGTATTATATGTGGTTTAAAAATAAGGGAAGGAACTCTGCCTTCCACCACCTGGGCTGCAGGTCAGGTGTGCTAGCCGTCTGTCTTTGAATTAATATTTTAATTAGATATTTCCCCATGAAATCACCTTTCTTTTTTGTCCTACTCCTGGCTTGCACCAGTTGACAAAAGATGTGAAACCTATTAAAAATCTCCTGAGAAGTGGACCTAATCCTTTTACCAGCATCACTCCTGCCACCAGCTAAAACCATTATCTTTGCAATTCAACTAGAGCCTAGTTAAAACCTCAGTCGACCCTCCCCCTCCATAGGGCTGCTCTGATGGTAATTACTTTGCTCTAAAATCAGCCTCAGTTCTCCCTTTGAACAATTTTTCACACGTCTGGGAATTAGTTTTGAAATTTTTACGTTAACCTGCCAACTTAACATTATAAAGTCTTTATAGTCAAAATTTAATATTAAAAAATCAATCAAATTAAAATATATACATTGCAAATGTGTCATTTTTAATACGTAATTTTAGAATTTTTATGGACAATGGGTTTTTTTTTTTTTAAGGGAAGAGATACTAAGGTGTAGAGATCTTAGGAAATAGATTATTTTATCACGTTGACGCAGTCTTGTAGAGAATGCATCATTTTCTGTGTGTTGAATAAGTATAATCATTATCGACCTTTTGGGGAGAGGATAGGAACAGTCGTAAAAGAAAGCAGGCAGCCAGCCTTTCCATTCCTCACCTTTGTCATAGTCTGTCCCACTGGGCATTTGTCAACACTTGCTCACATGTCAACACTCTTGTTGACTTGAGGTGGGCTATCCAGGTGGCTTAATCAGTGATTAGTTTGGTGATAAGACTAACGATAGTTGACTATTTGATACCACCTATATCTCCCTGTCTTAAGATAAGTGCTAGGATGTACATTAGCACCCTCCTTATGATTGTTCCAGCAAATTCCAGGGATAGAGGTTAAACCTGAACTGTGGGTTTGCCGCTGTATGTCACTAACAATCAGTGTCGACTGAACATGCTACATATGGAAGATTTCTGCTTCGGTTATCTACACATATTTTGCATTCAACAGCAAAAGGGAAAAAAATGTCAGAAATTGTCTTATTTGTGAACCCAGGTGGCCATGCTCTCAGAATCACTGGCTGAGTCCTGTGCAACTTCATGAGGACAGTTAGTCCGACGTTAGCTGTTCAGTTCAGAGACGTGCTGAAAGGGAACTGGGAAGGTGCCCATTCTCCTCTGCCCAAGGGGTCTCTGAGGCCCCCAAGACCACCAACCAGAAGGAAAAAGGAAGAGGTGAAAAAATTGAGACAATTTCGGGGATTTCGTTTCTGGTCCAAGCCAGCCTCAGGAATTTAGCCAAACTAGAGCAAAGGGGGTGATATTTGCGTGTTCTCTCCCACAGTTTGAATAAAGGCATTCTACACCAAAGGAACAGAGGTCTTGGACGTGATCAGATTCAGGCTCATCTAAATATTTTTAAAAAGCACAATTACATATGAAGTTGATGCTGTGATCATGAGACCAGCATGCCTTTGGAATTATTTTCTACAGTGTCAGCATCTGCACATTTAACTATTAATATATCACCACAGGAAGGCCCGAGTGAGAGCTGGTTAGGTTCACTGGTGCGATCTGAAGCTACAGAATAAAATTTTGTTGTTGTTTTATTTGATCCTTTTTATATGTAGTAAATGAGCTTAATAAAAAAAAAGACTTTTTTTAAGAGCAGTTTTGGGTTTATAGTAAAATTGAGAGGAAAGGACAGAGATTTCCCATATAGTTCCTGCCCCTACACACGCACAGCCTACCCCATTATCAACACCCTGCATCAGAGAGGTACATTTGTTATGATAGATGAACCTACATTGACATCATTATGCCCCCAAATCCATAGTTTACATTTGGGGTCACTCTTGGTGTTGTGCATTCTGTGGGTTTGGACAAATGTATAATGACCTGTATCCACTGTTACAGCATCACACAGAGTAGTTTCACTGCCCTGCAAATCCTCTGTGCTCTGCCTGCATCCTCCCTCCCCAGTGACACCTGTCGACCCCTGATCCTTTCACTGTCTTCATAATTTTGCCTTTTCCAGAATATCAGATTGTTGGAATCATGTAGTATGTAGCCTTTTCATATTGTCTTCTTTCACTTAGTAAATGACATTTTTTAAAGCAGGAATAACTGTACAGTGTTTGTTTAGTGACCCTTTGCATTATTTGACTAAGTTAACTGGCCAAAATCATCACTTACATCTTCAGAAATGACACAGGCTGTCTGACCTACATCAGTGACCTGGTGGGATTATTGTGCTTCAAATAAGACGATAGATGCTAAAGTATGTTGGAAATGTAAGATTCTATACAGTTGCAGGGACTATGATTAGAATTAATTTTAATAATATCAGAAACACACTTATCAAGATATAATCAGTGATTATATCTCACCTTAAAGATTATAATTCCACTCATTCTTATCGGGTTAAATGATCTTACTTCTATACCTTCTGAGTTATATACCTCAAAGCACATCTCAGCTCTGTAAGATAATGAATTCCCTTCCAACACCAAAAAGGACAATTGTAAATGTGCATGTAAAATGTCTTTATTCTGTGTATCACAGGAGCCTCTCTGTAGAACTTGTGCTCCAGAACTGTCCATCAGGACTTCAATTTCCAACCCACCCTGCCCGCACTCCTACCACGCTCACAGGTGATATGCAGCGGCCCGCAGCGACTCCATTAAAATGGTCTCACCTTATCATGAAATGTATTTCCGTTAGTTCAGGTTTCAGTGACTTATAAGCAATGCTGCTCTATGACATGTTGTTTTTATATAGCAGAAGTCAGGAACTAAATGAATATCACAGGGTAACCCCAAACTACCTTCTGAGAAAGCATGTTGGGGTTAAACCAGTCGAGCGGCATATCTTGGTGGAAAAGATTCAGAATTCCTAAGAGGTTCCATTTCCTCTGATTTTCTCTGGGTTCCTGACAATAATTTTTCTGCCCTTAGATTTCTGGAATTAACAGATGATTTCAATTCTTGGATAATTATAAACATTAGTCTGAAGATAGCTGAGGTATTACTTTGAGTTTTATTAGACTATTTTTTAGAATCTTCAAAAATTATTACAGACAGATGTGGCTTAAAAATTCCCTAAACAAACTGGTCTTTTTAATGGGAAATTTTGGTGCAAAATTGCTGCTAGAGAGAATGTTATTATATTTTGCTGAATAACATAAAACCATCAAATTCTGACCACAAGCTAATTATCTATGCTTAACATTTGGAGTGTGTGCATAAAATTCCTTACTATTTTTGAATATTAAGGAAGATATTCTTAAGTTTCCGGGAAAAAAAAAGACTTATCCAACCTTAACATCGTAAAGTGTTAATAACAGGAATTCCTGACTAGAGTCATTTTTAACTGAATCAGCGACATATTCTGTAAAACGGCGATGGCTGGGATAAGAAAGGTTACAAGTTAAAAAATCATGACTAATCAGAACATCATCCCCTCAAATAACAACTGGTTATTTTGTGATGTATAATTAATTGTCCGTATTTTCAGATACGGTATGGTTCTCTTCTGGGTAATAACATAATAAACCCAGACTTGCTTTTTCTTTAATTGGACAATCTATAATACATGTAATTACATAATTATATAACACATGACCAGCCTGTCCTCGGCATGAAGGTTTCATAGCCACGCTGTAGGAGTAACTGATGGCATGCCATTCTTCCTTTTTGCTTCTTTACCCCAAAATGCTACTACCATCAAAATAGTCTCGGGTGAGAAAGGAAAAAAGGAAAAATTATTTCATTAGTAAACAACTAACTCTCCCTACTCAATTGCAACCCTTTCTCTGTCCACCTCACTGGCATTATCAGGTGCACACTTGTGGCTGCGCTGTCTCATTTAATTTCGTAACGGCCGGTTTAAGGTAGATACCCTCTTCTTCCTTTATAGATAAGAAACTCAAGCTCAGAGAGCTGTTAGAAAGGACACAGTGAAACGACAATAAAGTTTCTTCCTTTTAGAGCTTCTTACAATAAAACAGATTTTCAAAAGGTTGAGACCAAAAATCCGTATCTCCTTTCGTGTGGATCAGGAGAGCTGACAGACTTCACCTCCAACACCTGCCACTCTACTCTGCGCACAACGGTCACATGGGAAGCACCCCCGTTACCCTGGGTGAGAGGACAAATATAGGCAATTTGGGAAGTGCTGAGAAGACCAACATTGGTAGGAATGAGAGTTCCCATTTTACCCCTGAGGAAAGGTTAACAAATGCTGGGATGCTGAGTGACTTGGTCCTGGAGGCAGTAGCCTGCAGAGCCAGGATTCTACCCATTTGTCAGCGTCAAAGCCCTGCGGTTGGCGGCAGTGTCCACCCGTCCCCCAGCTGTGCTTCTTCACTCCCAGAGATGGATCCTAGATGGAGAAGCAGAACACGGAAGACCCAGTGACTTAAATCTCCATACGGCTGCAGCTCTGGTGAAGTGTCGGTGGTAGCTGCCACCCTTTGCTGTCATGAAACACCATGTATCCAGCAGCCATGGCAGCAGTTACGTGTGGAGACAGGGCACAGGCTTTCAGGGTTGGGGAGGGATTCATGAATAAGCACGTTCGTTAGTTGGTATAAAACCAAAACGTAACTCTTTTAAAGACAGCATTCAGTGGAGGAATAAAGGGCAGGCACAATAGGCCACGAAGAGCAGTAACTTACTGCACTGCACACACTCCCCAGCTCCCCAAACACTCCCCTGGGCAAGGCCCACACCCCAGCCTTTGTGTGGGCCCAGCTGCTGGCATAGCTGTGCCTCCGACTCTGTGCTGTGAGGTCTCTGTTTTACAGAACCCAGAGGTACAACTTACACAGGACAAAATTCACAGATTGTACGTGTACAACCTGATGAACTTTTACATCTGCATGCGTCCGTGTGATGACCACCCAGCTCGAGACACAGAAGGTCTTCTGCACTGCAGGCAGTTCCTCCAGGCTGACCCCGACTCTATCACCCCATGTAGGTTAATTTTGCTAAGTTTTGAGCTTCATATAATTGGAACAGTACAGCATATATTCTTTTTTGGCCTGCTTTATTATTTCTGTGATTTATCCATGCTGTTTTGCATGTTATAATAAAATTTGCCCTCTCCCATTACTGTGTGGTGTTTGTACAACACGATTTACGTTTCCATGGCAGACTGACATTCGTGATCTTTTATGAAGGTCAATGCTTCAAAACTTAATTGTACAAACCCATGTAGAATTTTTCTTGTACTGCTATCTTTGAAATCTATATAGTTGGATTGACTTAAAGTTGCCTTGTGTGAGTTCCAAAACTACCTACCTTCTAATGAAATCCACTTTTCAGAAAATATATTGGAGCTGTCTTGGTGATTATTCCTGAGGTGCCCAGAACAAACTTTTGAGAAATAGATTGTTTCATTAACTTTAAGTACTGGTCAAACATAATTCTCCTCAGGTTACAAGCGGAGGCAAACAAGGAGATATTGAAGCACAACAGATGGCTAAAGATAGACAGACCTTGTCAACATTCAATGGGAAAGAAAGCGGACAGATTGACAGCTTGCTTCTGTGAGCATCAAAAAAGAAAGATTCTTTTTCGAATCTTTCTACGTAGCATTAAGCTTCAACTTGTACAACTTACAGTCATTGTTATGAAAGCCTCTCACCCCCTCTCTCAATGGCCTGATCTTGCTTCCTGAGCAGTTACTGGGACCACTGAAGTTGATGGTAAGGGGGCCATGAGCAGCCCAGAGCCCTCCTCCAGTAAGTCGAAGCAGAGTTGGGGGCCGCTCAGATGATGATGAAGATGAGGATTCAAATCCCAATTTCGAGTTGGCCACTGCCACTTCTAGGAGGTTTCCTAGGCGAGTGTGGACTTTTCCCCGAAAGGCCTGCAAGCTGTGGGGGACTAACGGCTGGGGGTTGGGACAAGCGCAAGAGTGCCCCAGGTCACCATGCACCACCTGGAAGCAGCCAGGGTGTGGGACGGCGTCGGGACATAGCCTTCATGTATGTTCTGGCCTTGGCCTCCTGACGCCACTCCAGGAGAGGGACAAATTCCAGTGGAACCAACTACTCATAATTTGACTCTCAAAGAGCAGCCAAAACTCCAGTGTAGGTCCTTCCACCAGGGGGATTCAATAAAGACACTAAACCGCAAAGTTTAAGCTGGCACTTGGACCACTTCAATTTGAAACTAAATTTCTTCAACTGAGGAAAGCGTTCAAGAATGTACTACCACTGATAAAATTAAACTGGTTTGCAGGAGTCAAGACCAAATTAGAGAAGTAACCACAGTGAGTTTTGGTTTAAAACAAAAAATGGGGGTAAGATGACTCATATTTTGATTGAAATAAACAAACCAACCCAACAATAGGAAACCCTCTGCCGCTGCTGCCTTCTTCCTGTGCTCAGCAGCCGATTCCCACCGGCATGTGAGCTTCTGTTCCCACTGCCTGGGGCAGTCAGATGGGACTCTCAAGTGTCACTGTGGCTCTGAGAAAGAGGTGCTGCTGGTTGTCTTGTCACCCCCTAAGGATGAAGCAAGCCAATGGGGCCAGCCATTCTGTGGTGGCCCAAAGTGGTGCTGTGGCCCCTCACCCATTGATAAATAGAGAAATATCTCTTGAAATGACTTTTTTTTCCCCTTCAAGTTGTGAGTAAAAATTCGAGCATGCAGAAGAAAAAGTCAGTTCTGAATGGCATGCTTTTTATAACTCTTGCAGTGGAGTGAAAGGGGATAGGAATTTTCCACGCGCTTCCATTGCGACAGACGTGCAATGCAAGGCAAGCGGGTTAGGGAGAGGGGCAGACCTCCAGAACTGAAACTAATTATGGGAAAATGATTCAAGTCCCTTGTACTTTCGCCACAAGCATTTGGAGAATCACACTGGACATTTACATCCCAAATTGCTGTGGTGTTCAAGTACATTTGGCTTTTCTGTATAACAATGTTATAAAACTAGTTCATCTTAGAACAAGTGAGGATGGCAAGCGTGCAAACCATAAATTACAAGCAAAAATGGGCCACAAAACTTTTGTAAAACTGGCACCATCCTGCACTGCCACTACACCTCCAAAAATGTATTCGCCTGGAGGCAACCACGACACCCCACGGAACACTTGCATGTGGCTCTCAGAAATGTTTTCTCCTGAGGTCCGCTGTGCTTATAAAAGCTGTTTGCCTAAAAGGAGACACAGTGTCAGCCAAATGGCTTGCAAGGAACATGGTTGTTTTTCTTAATGGTTTCAGAAGTTAGGAAAACGTTGAGGTATATGTCTTACTGAAGGTCTTATCCAATTTATTCTTTTTCATTTATTACTTTTCCAATAAGCACATCAAATCAGAGATTAAAATTAAAGACAATATCTGGATTGGGGGAAGGGGAGGAAGAGGGTAGATTGGGTTTCCATCCTCCCAAATGCAAGGTTCTATGCAAGATGTTCTCGAACTTTCTCAGCTCACTGCACCCTTAGTGTTGCATTAATGATTTTTTCACAGCACCTCTAGGCCAACAGAGACACCTGATGGTTAACATTTACTAAGTAGTTAGGTTCAAATAACTTAGTATTTATGTCCTGACAATTTTAGTAGCCAATTTGAAACACAAATACATATAAATTGGGATAAATAAATGATACTTCATTTTTTTCTGAAGTAATCCCAGTGACTTGTGAATGGACTATAGTTGCCAGGAAGGCACTGCCCAGCTTCTCAGTCTTTGGATCAGAGTGGACACTGCCACCCCCACATGCTTCAAGCTCCGCACTGACTTTCCTGTAGTACTTGTTTTTTATAACAGCAACTACCCAAAGCCCAGTGTTGCACAGGGGCACAATCTAATAGTGTTGAAACTGTGAGCTACTTCAAGCTATTATTCTGGTGGCTGACAGACGTTGAGTATTGTTGGGTTTGCCTTGAATGATTAAACTATCTCCTATTGCTCCTATGAGTTTGTTGCAGGGACCCAGGATGCCTCGGTACACAGTTTGGGAACCGTGCTAATTTTTCCCATTTAATTTTCATACTAACAAAGCACAGTAAGCATTTATGTACCCATTTTACCAACGAGAAATGTGAGGTTTAAAAGTGTTGAGCCAGTAACTCCTAAGGAGCTGAGCTGGGATCCACACCAGGTGCCTTTAATTCCCAAACCTTAACGATGACTTCGAAAATCACAAATACAACTTCTTTCCCAGCTTAATGCAACGCAAATAAAGCTATTTTATTCAGGTTTTTATACTGTTCCTCAAAAGTAAGAAACACTTGCATTGGATTAACTCCAAGCAGAATTACATTTAATCAACTCATTTATTTCACTTTTTTCAGAGCAATTCTGTATTCATTCCAATGGGCAAGATGTAGAACAATTATCCATAGCAGAAGTCATTTTCTTCCTACACTGAAGCCACTGAACTCCAACAAGATGCAATATATGAGTCAGACATTTATTTATTTATTATTTATTTTTAGACTAATGGGAACTGCATAAATTCTTTCTTGGTCTTCCAAGAGCAAATGCCTTTTATGCTCGATCTGGGAAGAATCTGTTTTGGAATGTTAAATTACCAGTTTACCTAACTGAATACTATTAACCCTGTTTCGGGCAGCTGGAATAGTTTAACCCACAGTTCTCTGCAGATAGTCACTTTAAAATTACTTTTCCAAAGTCCATTTCTTTAGGTATTGTTTAGATACTTCGAGATGAAAGCTGAAGACAGAGATAAAGTCACCCATAGTAATTAGGGTCATAGTGTCACAGCCAAATTTGTCAAGCATTTCATTTTTAGATAGTTTCTTCTTTAAAAAATCTTTTTATTGAGATATAAAACACAGGAAATGCATGAAGTGTACCAATCTTAAATTTATAGCTTGACAAACTTTTAAAATACGAATCCACTCATTTAACTGGCACCGAGATCAAGACATATAAAACACTTTCAGCACCCTAGAAGCTCCCTCAGGGCCCGTCTCGATTAATAACCTCTCTTGCAGCCCCCAAACTCCTCCCACCTGAAAGTCATTACTCTCACTTCTACCACCATCATAAGTTTGATCTATTCTTAAACTTTATGTACGTGAGATCATACAATAAGTACTCCTGCATGGCTTCTTTAGCTCAATGTGAAGTCTGTGACTGTGTTTAATTTGAACAGCAATTTGTTATGTCATTTTCTAAAGCTGAATTGCCGGGTGTTAGCACATCATCTCAGTTTCCAAGGAGCAACATTTACAAATCAAAATAACGATTCTATTGTGAGAAAAGAACTAGCAAAAAGTATGTTATTTAGCAGGTTCAATTTGGAATCATATAATAGGCCACAAAACATTATTTCATTTCCTCCCGATTTGGGCAGTTCAACAGATGTTATATACAGCAAGTTAGTATCTAAGAAAGGTTCTTTTTAACAAAGTGTAACTCTAAATGCCATCTGTATGTCTTTATTTAAATGAATTCCTTCTCAGAGTGTGATTTTATGCAAAAATTACTTTAGGGTAAGTAACTAATCTTATACAAATAAAAGAAAGTGTGTTTTAAATGCCACTGGACATGTTCATTTTACGGCCAAATGCTGTGCATCTGTTCCTACTCAAACGTCGGAGAGAAAGTGATCCTCTCCTCTTCAATATATGAATGACACACCCCTGAGACAAAAATTTGATAAACTCCCTCTGAAAATGAGTTAGAAACAACACCATCCCTAGAACTGGTATTCTGTAAAAAGAAGTTTGATACAACATATATTTTGTAGTAAAACACTCTGTCATTTTGGGTCAGGAGGCCTTGAAAGACATAATTATTATAGAAGCCGGATGATTTGCCCAAAGTCATAATCACCATTGGCAGTTCCCAGTCTCTTTTCAGTGGAGTCGAACGACAGTCATCACGGAACACAGCACATGTGGTTTTCAGAACATTTTTGCTGGACGGAGAGCCACAGACAGAAGTAGAACATGCTTACAGGCTTTTCTGTGGCCTTCCAAAATGAACATGGCCCTAGCTTACCTATCAGAATTTCCAAGGGTGAACACTGTCAAATTTCAGATTAAGAAATGAAGATAGGAGTTATAAGTAGAAAACAAAAAGTCATACTATTCTATGTCTTGCCTTTGCTTCTTATTTTAAAAAAATTTTACTGCTGATCTGATTTAAAATAAGTTTGTTAAAATGCTTAAAAATATATTACAACTTTAAAGATTAATGTGCACAACATAGCCTTGTTAAATGAAAAATTCATGTTTCTAATGTGAGTTAAAAACATTGGTCACTTTTAGCTTCTGCAAAGCACAGGCAGATGTACAATTCCTTAAAGTATGTGCACAGAAGGGGACTGAAATTATGTAAATAAATATGGAAATAAGAAAAAGCTTGTAGCTTTAAATGCTTAGGAGAATGGGAACTGAACCAGAAGTCAAAGGACAAAAAATCTAATTGAATAGAAGGGGTAAATTTTCCCTCCTAAATAGTTCAGAAAAACATGCTCTTTAGTGGTTATAAAAATCATTAAATTAAAAAAGCTACACCTACAGCTCTATGCACATGAAAATCAAAATGCAAAGATTATATTTCTTGCCTAAAAATCTACCGGCCTTACACCACAGCAACTCTCACCGAGGGTTGGCAGCTTTACTCCGCAGAGCGCGAGGCTTGCAAAGCTCGGGTGGTCCCACCACCCATAGCGCCCGACGGTGCACTCTGCCCGCGGGAATCTCTAATCGCTGGAGAATATGCAAGTGTATGTTGTGTGCGTTCACCCTAACCCTGAGTAACGTAGAGAGAAGGGTGCTCAGGGAAGAGAATATGAACAGTTCAGAGCAGAGCTATCACCCACGCTGAGAAAGGAACTGTTAAAACACACTTGTTGACGGCAGGTCAGTAGTACATCTTCTTCATATACAAAATGTGGCGTGCACTCCCACTGAGTTTCATGTGAATTAAGCCTGTGTATTTTGAGCATCTTCCAATATTATCTCAAAAATTCTATCCACTAGAATTCTTTCCACTTTTTGGGTGCTAGCGGAAAGCGGAGAAGGAAAAGCAGCAGCGAGTCTCAGCTGGGGGGGTCTGTCCCGAGGCAGCAGGACCCAGCAGGCAGGCACGCCCAGTTGAGATTTCTCAAGCATTCCCATCCACACTCCCAAGGCCAATCCCCTCCCTGTTTAAACAGAAACAACATAAGCTTCCTGCTGTCCCTATGAAGGGCAGCAAAAAGTAGCTTGCCTTGAAAGTGCCTTCTAGAAAAAAATCATTTAAATTTCTTTAGCTTTTTCCCTTTTTTAGCCATCTACAATAGTCATTGAGACTGGGTACATTGTTTTTTATAAAAAAAATAACCTGCTTCAAAGAGGATCACACTACCTTGTTCACAGAGGTCCATCCAGGATTTTAGCAAACCTACATAACACAGAAAGAGACAGCAGAAACTTTTTAAGGTAAGTACAGGGACATCAGTGTAGCAGTCAGTGTATTGGAGGAAGCATTAGGAGATCAGGTTCTAATTTATACTATGCTACCAGCTAGAAGTGCCACCCAGGGCCTAGCATCCTCATTCATACAATGACAGTTCAACAATATCCCTGGTTTCTACAGCCTCCCCCCACCTCCACCAAAGCTTCTAATGTCTATTATTCCACAGAGAAGTGAAAAAGATATATATACACACACACACACACACACAACACACACACACACCCCTCACAAGCATAGCCATATGTATGCATACGTATCTATAGGTACACATGTTTCAAAGATTCTATCTGGCATAGAAAGACACTAAGATATTTGCTCACTTTATTTTTTTCCTTTCAGTATACATTAAATTCAGAAGGGTAAGAACACTTTAGTTTCATTAGAAAAAAAGAAACATCTAGTATACTGTAGCCCAAATTATCCATCTCATTCTGAGATCTGAATTTCAACTGCTTCTATTTGTAACCATTTATCATTCAGTGCATTTAAAAAGAGAGTAGTTTTATATTTTCTTTCTATCACTATATGAAACACTAATCGTACCTTCTAAGGCAGTGATCCCCAACCTTTTTGGCACCAGGGACTGGTTTCACAGAAGACAATTTTTGCATGGACCAGGGGTGGGGGTTGGGGAGTAGCTCAGGTGGTGATGCAGCAGTTTCCTAACAGGCCACAGACCGTGGCCCCGGGGGTTGGGGACCAGAATTCTAAGCTAAGAATTTAACAAAATATCCCAAGAAACAGACAAATGGCAAAAGTCTGCAGAGTATCTTACATGTAATCAAGTATTTGCTGAGGTTAAAGTGAATTTCTCCTCAATGGCTTTGCTGTGACAGCCTTGCCAAGCTCATGTTCTATCTTCCTCATGGGGTGATTTCAGCCTCGGTTTCCTGTCTGCAGCCTTGCTCTTTCCCCAGTCTACTCGAAATGCTGTCTTCTTTAGAACACTGTTTTTGCCATAGTCTCCAGTCCAACAAACCCATTGCAGAAAACTGCTGACTGCAGCTACAAACACAAGCTCCCATTCCATGTGGGTCCCGACATCGCTCCTCTTAGCCTGTCCACCACCTCCCACCGACTATGGTCCACAGGACTTGGGCTGAGGCATGGAAGCTCTCTGAGCTCCGCTTTTCTCCTTCACAGAAGGGGCCCCATGGGACCCCCACTATGCTAGGGAAGGCCACTGCTGCTGCTTGGAATCCTCCGTGCTACACCCCCTCCTCTTGCCATCCCAGGCACAGGCCCTGCCTTGGGCCTCCCACAGACCCCAGCTCCCTGCCCAGTGAGACTGCCACTCTAAGAGGCCTGGGACCCCCTCAGGAACCTCCTTAGCACACCTGCAAGCACAACCCAAAAACGTGGAGAGTTAGTGCCCATTGGGCTGTCCGTGCCCACTGAAGGATGCGAGTTCTCTTTCCCATCCCAGGTGGGCAGTTCTGAGATACAGGGTCCTATGAGGCCTCTCACCAGCCGCCACCATGAGGCTGACTGAGGCCACACGAGTGAACTGGCCTCCCTCGCCTGTCCCCCACCGCTGCTCTGGGACCACTTCCTAAATAAACTTCCTGCGTGCCTGCCTTTGTCTCTGGCTCTGCTTTTGGGGAAACCCAGGCTAAGGCAGTGTGAGAATCCAGTGAGATGACAGACAGACAGACAGACAGACACACACACACACAGAGTAAAACTGTAACCAGCTTTACCTATTCTTGCTGTATATAAATGCATAAATAACTTTACAGTGTCTGCTGCATTTTATTTGCTCCTGACTTACAGGCAGACATCTGCAAGTGTCAGCATCTGTAAGGTGCTGTGAGCCTGAGCCCTGACAGACATGTGGGTACATAGATATGCACCCTACGGGCCCTCCAGGAGACACCCATGTGTACAGTGTGACGTCTTTTGCCATCTGAAATGTGCAAGCAAATTTATATGAAGTTTCTATGTCAGTCTTTTTAAACCTACACATATTTCAAATGGCTGCTGTTGATGAAAAATAGCCACTTTTTCAGTAGAAAATGACTGAAATGTTTTGAGGGAAAAACATATTTCCTTCTCAGATTTTGGAGTAATGGTATGAGGAGCACACAAAATAGATGTGAGTGCATGTGAAAAACATCCCCCAACGAAATCATGAAAGGAATATGTGGTTAGACTCGCAAATAAGAGCAAACTAGACAAGATGTGAAGAGCACAGATGCACTGATAGACTCAAATTATTGTTGGCATATCTGTCACGAAATACGCCAGGGGGACAGACTAGTAACTTCAGAATGCACCAGCTGAGGCCTGCAGTCCTATGCCCCACCACATCTTTGAGTTTACAGCGGTCAACAAGTGAACTCTTAGTCTCTTTACAACAGGGACAGGAGGAAAGGACTTGGTTATTTAGACATAGTATCAGAAAGTCACTCAAATCAACAGACAAAAAGTAAAAAGGGTAGACCAGAACACATTAGTTATACGAAGTGCTTGGAAGGCCCTATGTGAGTGGGGTCCACGTGGTTAGGGGGATGAAGGCAGGTTTGTTTATGAAGAGAAGTCACTGGAACCACCTGGGGAACCGGGGCCAGGGGCCTGTTTCCACAGGGCGTTAAGTGGAATGTGGAAAGAAAGGGCCAGAGCTGTCAGAAGAGTCAATGGAAGGCAGGGAGCATGGACAGGGGCTTTCCCAGGCTCTGTAAATTCAAGGCTGGTATCAATACAAAGAGAAAACAGGGAAAAACTTACTCCCAGCTCACAGGGCATTTGAACACCACCTCTCACCTGTGGGTAACGCACCTACCCCAGGCTCCTGCCAGTGGGTTGAGAGGACACAGGTTTGCCCAAGACACACATCTCCTGGTCCTTTCCCCTCTAATCTCAGCCTCTGTCACGAAATACGGCCGAGTGCTCAACTGCTTAGGCAGCAAATATCCAGATTAAAAGAAAAAAAAAAAACCCCAAACCCAAACTCTATAAGGAGGGGGAGGAAAGCCCAGTCTTGCCACTTTTCTGTCCGGAGACCTCAAATGATATTTCAGAGTTTCCTCATGACGGGGAACCAAGAACATTAGGTCAAAAGCCTTCCAAACAGAATATCCCTGGATTTAATAATCTTGCATTCAAGTTTTCAAAGTAATTACAAGAGCAAATGTTTTGCCTGTTGTTACTAGGGTATATACGTAGAATGGTTACAGAATTTCAGTATCCCAAGCAAACAGGAAATTTCACTTACAGTGTCAGGAGATTTAAAAAGAAATGAAAGAAATACAAAATGTTTTCAGTACCAAAATGAAACTCTAAATGAGTCAGTGTCTTTGATGAGAGCACAGAGCCAGAGGGGTGATCCCAGGAAGGGGAGAGGACTCCAGGAGGGGACAAGGGCGGGGGTATGAGGCTGCCCAGGCGGTAAGCGCGGCTGCGGGCAGCGCACCCAGGAATGTGGCCAGAGATCCTGGGGCGTTGGTCAGAAACGGTGCCTGTTGCCAAGTGAAGGAATCTGGACTCTGTTCTCACGCAAAGGTGCAGGGATGCAGGGGAGATGCGGAGTGATCAGATTTGAACTTGGCTTCCCGACTCCGAAGGTGGATAGCGGAAGGGCAGCTGGGGGCTGCGTGACCCTCCAGAAGATAGAGGATGGTGGAGGCTGAGTGGGAAGAAGGGAATAACTGAGGTAGAGAAAACATCCTGTGTGTGTGGGAGAGAGACAGTTGTGGTATCTTGTTTCTAGACTGAAATGCCATAAAGCAAAATGTTTCCAAGGAAACCTCAAATTATTGGTTAATTTATTAGGAAAATTAGGTCACTCAGATTGGCAAAAACTAATTAATGAAAAGGGATGAGGACACTGAACTTTATTTATTAATAATAAATAGAAACGGTCTCTCAACCTGCATCTACAGTTGGTGAGAGGTCAACATCAGAATCTGCAAGATGGGGACAGCTTTCTTGCACTACCTATGTCTTCCTTCACGGAGCCAGTTTCAAGATTACTTTTCTTTTGGTGTAAAGAACAGTGACGATAATCTTGGTGAGAAGGAAGATGGTCAGAGAAACATTTTAAGGTGGAATCAATCTGCCATAGTTGCCTCACAAATGGACTTATTTTTCCCTGTCAAATTTGATCATTCAAAATGCTGGGAGAGTAATAAAAGACGTCAGAACATATTCCGCGTTAAAAATATATAAATGTCACGCTAAATATTTTATTCTGGTTGCTTGAGCTTCAATGGGTTGCCAAGTTTTAAAGGCTGTGTTTGGGGTGCAACTATTTTTAGCTAATCAAATAACACTGATGAACCACCCATGGGACTGTGATGATAGCAATGGCCCTAAAATGTTAAATTTGGATAATTCGTGTGAGTCCTGAGAAAAGTGGAGCAGCTCACGGCCCCACACTTTGCAGAGTGCTTGAGCCATTAAGAAGCGGACATGACGGACGCATGCTGTCCTGTCACAGGTGTGCAGGGGACCTTTTCTGAGGCCTTTGGGTCCACAAATCCCCATCACGGCGTAAACCTCCTCAGACAACAAGGCGATGTCAAATGTTCCTGCACACGTGAATCAGTTTCACATGCCACGTATGTGAAGTTGGAAAGAACCATGTCCCCTCCTGCGGAGTTTCAAGTGTCTTCGAGCTGCTTTCATGAGAACGGCAAAGTGCAGATGACAAGGATGGGAAACATTTGCAGGAAGGGAGCAGAGTATGATGCTGCCCGTGGACACATCTTATTTATCTCATTTTTTTTTTTCTTGTACCAAGACTTCCTTATGCTGGAATGGAATTTCAACGGGCAAATTTCTGTATTTCTGGGTCTCAGTCACAGACAGTAAAAATGAAAGGGACGCTAAACAGAAAGACATTCCAGGGCAATAAACTAGAAAAGACCTAATCCATCAAGGTCAGGAGATGGGGAAATTTCAGGCTTCCTTTATCTGTGAGGATCAGCCCGATGGGCTTCTCTCCTAGGTCTGGTCTCATGCTCCTGGATACGCGGCGACTTAGGGAAAGGCTGTGTTAAAAGGGAAATTGTGACTCGGAAATGTTCATTTTTACACTATGTCGTGAATGTCCATAGTCTTTCTGACTCTAAAGGTTACTACTATTCCTTGGAGGAAAA
This sequence comes from Avahi laniger, assembly GCA_963575035.1. NCBI lineage: Eukaryota > Metazoa > Chordata > Mammalia > Primates > Indriidae > Avahi > Avahi laniger. Next base: position 62,390 of record CAUYSK010073012.1, read on the forward strand.
ACCATGTTAATTTGTCAGGATGCTCCCAGAAGATGAAATTGGCATTGGTTGTCTTTGATTCTAGGATTTTCTGTTGGTAACAATGGCTCTTACCAGAGTGGTAGGTGATTTGTTTTGTAAGGCCCTATAGGACTTGAATTGGCATACTCAGGCCTATGCTGAGATATATCATTTTTGGCTGTGAAAAGGCAGGAAAAGTGTGAAGTGGCTTCTGGGCTGAACTAACGTTTTGCTGAGGGCATCCCAGTCCTCAGCAGTGCCTCTGCCCACGCTTATGCCAGGCACCTGGAGTCCAAGTAAGAGAGTCACGCAGTAGCTGAAACATCACAAGTAACCGAGGAACATGAACAATCACTGTGGTCATTACTATTGCTATTGTTTCTGGGGCTAAATATACAGTATTCTTCCTTGTTTTTAAAGATTACCCAACTGTCATGCCATTCATTTATCTTAAAACCTTAATTTAATTTCAATACTTCAAGTGTAAGAACACACATCTTTTTAAATCAACACAAAATATCTACTACTTGATATTTCTCTTTCTGTTCCATCTTTCTCCCAGACACTTCAGTTAGTTAGTAGTTGGGTGAATATCACACAGAATTTCCCTTTATTTAAATAACATTTGTAGACACTACATGCATATACACTATATACATAATATCTGTGTACAAATACACACATCACATGTATGTATATATCTGTAATTTGCTTCCATGTAAGATTAATGCGTGTGCGCGTGCGCGCGCACGCGCGCACACACACACACACACACTCTCTCTCTCTCTCTCACCCACCCATGTCATCTTGAAAAACTGAAAAGTGGTGATTTAAATAGTATTTTTCATTCTATTGTTTTCATATCTTAGAAAAAGACATGAGAATAGAGTTAGGAAATGTTATTTTTAGAAATTAGGCCTATATGTCTTTTAAAGTTCTTAAGTTTAATTTTAAGTTGAAACTTGACTTATATTTTCAAATTATAAACAATCCTCTCCTGTCTCTTGATGGATGGAACCACATTTGACCCAGGAGCTCTAGACACAGGGGGAGGGGGTCTTAGGGGAGCCATTTTCCCTCTCGAGTTATGTGATGTAGAGTGACAAAAGACAGGATAATTTCTATTCTGCTCTTAAGTACTGAAATCAATAAGGAGATTAAGACTTTTTATTTATACCACTTTGTAAATTATTATTTCTGAGTATGGATTTAAGCTAAACTCCAGCTTGAGTATATCTTCATAGTTCCAAACTTCCCAGAATAAATCTTTTCAAATATTATCTTTGCTGGGTGTTAAGAGTAACAAAGACAACTGCTCTGGATGACATACGGCTTTAACGTCGACCTCGAAGATTCCATTACTCCCATGGTGATGAGGGGAGAGGGGAGAATTGCAAACTGCTATCTACGAATTCTTTTAAATAGCTTATTGTAATCATAGAGGTTACAATTTTTAAAAGGGTGGGTGAGGAAGAAGAATGAATTAAGGATTACGGACACTAAAAAGCCTGAGCTTGCTCTGATGAACGGTTAGCAGGGGTTTCGGGGACTTCAGATTTTATGAAGCCCTACTAGAGAGGGCCTGTGAGCTCCCAAGTAATAGCACTTGATTTTTGTTTTATAGTGGTCTACTCTATGTTGATCCATATGGAAAAGTAAAGGCTTCAACTGCGTGATTTTACCAGTGTTCGGAGCTCTAGCACAGCCATCCCTCGGTATCTGTGGGGGAGTGATTTCAAGGCCCTCGAGGATATAAAAACCCCTGAAGGTCAAATCCCTTATGTAGAATGGGGTAGTATTCACATATAACCTACCCTGTCCTCCTGTATACTCTAAAGCATCTCTAGATTACTTTTAATACCTGGTACAATATAAATGCTGTGTACATAGTTGTTACACTGTTTTGTTTTAAAATCTGCATTATTTGTTGTATTGTTATATTCCATTTCTAAATTTTTTTGAATATTTTGATAATTTGGTTGAATCCTCAGATGCGGAACCTGGGGATGCAGGTTGTCATGCTTCCTGCTGACTTTGTCTGCCTAGTAACTAAGGGAGGACAGTCACCATAGAGTGACCCCTGGCATCAAGACAAGGCACTCGGAGGGAGTGCGGAACTGATGACACACAAGCAATTGAAACAGCAAATGTACACCCCAGCCTAACCCCCAAACCATAAAATACCAATCGTAAGACACATTCTGTCAAGCGCATCAGTAAAGAAGCCTTGGAACTCTAAGAGAGAAATTCCATTCCATTTTCTTGCACTTAAAGACAGAAAGTACAGAATTATTTGGCAGTTAACATTTTGGGAGAAATCATGTCTGATGATTGATTATGGATGGTTTTTCTGCAGAGAATTTCAAGTTTTAAAGAAAGGCACTAGACACAGTTTTATGATCGACTTTCAACTTAATATAAAATTTTGTTACACTATGTAGGAAAGGAATAAAAATATAGTTTTTGTCCTCATGAGCTTATAGTTTGGGCCAATGAATGGAATAGTGGTTACCATTAGATCACTATTTAAAAACAAAGGAGGAAAGAAAATTAAATGTTAAGCACCTGGAGTTACGCACACACAATGACTTTAACGGCATAGCTTAATTCATCAATAAAACACTTCTCTGACTAATCAGAAACTCTATTTTATATGTGAGGAAACTGGGGTCCCAAAGGTTAAGCAACTTTAGACCTAGAGCCTAAGGCTGTAGGGGGCTGGCTTCCCTGACTCCAAGCCCACGTGCGGTTCCCGTGTACCAGGCTGTCCTGCATGTATACTCAATTCTGTAATTTTATTGCCACAGATATCTATACTCATGGCAATGGAATTAGCCTCTTCATTCTCTTGTGTTTAAGCTAATGCTAAAATTAGTTGGCATGTCCATCTTCCTTAGTAACTGAGGGGGAGAAGAACCAATCTGATGGCACATATTCATAAATGGACCAGTGTGGGATTAAAGTTAGCCTAGCATATGAAATGACGAAATTGTGAAAAACACACACAGGTTAGGAAAAGTTCAATACTGAGGTCGAATGAACTCAGTAAGAAGGACGTCGGGGAGGGCCTCATGGAGTGTGGGCTGAGGGGTGGTTAAAATCAAAAGATGCTCCTTTCCTCATACTCTATCTTAGAACGTCATCTGAAGTCTGTACTGCAAGAAACTGAGAGCCTAGAATATGGTAGAAATAGTGATGCTTCCCAGTACCAAACTCTCATTTCTTTCATGACGCAGACAGAGCTGCGGCCTGGCAGAACAGACCCAACAACACAGCAGCACACACGGGTGCTGTCTGCTGCACTTCACTGCCCTCTGCCCAGCTCCGAGCTGTGGCCTGGCCACTCCCTGGCCTGCCACGACCTGGACTTCTGGAGGATGCAGTGACAACAAGCAGTTTGTCTCACTCTTGCACATCATGTAACTAACTTGCTAGATTTTGAGTAAAAATAAAATCACACCGTATTTTATCACACTGCTAGTGATAAAAAATTCATTAAGATTTCAAAATGATGGCAAGGTACAGGTCTTTAAATAGACTTTTTTTAAGGATAAGGAAAAGATGACAAATGTTTGGGAGGAAGGTTTCTGAGCACCTGACTAATGACTGCCTTCTGACACTTGTCCCTCCCTAGCTTGAGAACTACATCCAGGACAGCATGAAAAAGGAAATGGTGGAGATGCAGCAGAACGCGGTCCAGAACCAGACGGCTGTGATGATAGAAATAGGAACGAACCTGCTGAATCAAACTGCGGAGCAGACACGGAAACTAACTGACGTGGAAGCCCAAGTAAGTAACGAAACGTGAGACGGTAAACGCACGATGGTCCCGTCAGCTGAAAGACTAGCACTCACTCGTGCCATGCGGTTACTCCATGAAATAATGGAAGACAAACCAAAGCAAACAAAAAAGCACAGCTACAGGAGAAAGAGGATGAATTTATAAGAAATTATGGCTAGTTATGAATTTAAAATTGGTAAATTTTTTTTTAAGACCGAGTTTAAATTACAATTATTCTACTAAGGACATCGAAGTAATTTTCATGCTATGCACACCTGATTACTACAAGGTAAATGCTACTCTGCCTCAGTGGTATTTTCTGGACTCTAGATAGTACTTTTCATTGCTAAGCCCTGAACTCTTTGTGCATTTGAGAAATGAAAAGCACTGAGGCAGAGAGCCAGAAACTTTGTCCTTGAATCTAACGCATGAGCTAAAACAAAAGCTAAATCTCAAAGAACTGTTAAAACGGTCTGTGGAATGAGTTTATGAGAAGGAAACAAGTGGAACAGCGGAAGGCGGCGTGCTGCAACACAGACGGTGCGTGACCGCAAGCAAGAGCCCTCAGTTCCATCACGGTTCCAGTTCCGCCATGAACCAGATGGATAAACAGGAGCAAGGCACTTACCTTTTCTGGGCCTTAGTGGTTTGAACTATGAAATAAAGGGCTGAGCCAGATGGCCCATTGCTAAGTTCTCTTTCGGCTTTAAGATTCTAGCAGAACAGTTTAGAAAAATATAAATGAATATTTTAAACAATGGATCATAAGGTACTAAAAACTTAACCCCAGGAGGTAAAAGCAGTTACTGATTGTGTGCAATAGGTTGAAATTCAAATATGGAAATTTCTAATTAGTATCAAGGTTATTCTAGCCTTCCAGAACAACAGGCTATCAAACTGGCAATGGTGGGATGGTTGCAGGTCTGAGATCCCAAAGAGACAATGACTTGACATGGCTAATGTAACAGTCACCCACGGACGGAGGCCCTGAGGCCTGTCTAGCTGTTTGGCGCTCTTCAGAAAAGTGACGTTAAAAAACACTGCAATTACTCCTGGGTCAATCACAACCTGCTCACCATCCTTCCTTGCCGCTCCCTCAGTTGTACTCATTTAATAATACTTATGAATTGAACAGGAGACCAAATTTTCCAGTTCCTTTTAGAAATAACCAACATAGAATGTTTGAGCTGGGCGTGGTGGTACATGCATGTCGTCCCAGCTACTTTGGAGGCTGAGGCAAGAGGATGCCTGGAGCCCAGGAGTTTGAGGCTGCAGTGAGTTATGATGATGCCACTGTGCTCTAGCCTGGACAACAGAGTGAGACCCTGTCTCAAAAAACAAAACAAACAACACAACAATAACATAGAGTGTTTGGACCCAAAGAAGATGTAGGCCAAATCAAATCTATATTCCAGATGTTAATATTAAAACCCGAATCCTATGTTGGCCAAGGACTTTATTCATTTACAGAGGAATTTTCATGATATGAACTCAACTAGCTTTGACTGAGGACAAGACCATCCCTGAAACCCACATTGTGGGGCCAGATCAAGGCTTTTGCAAATGACATAAAGATACCCAGCAAACAATGCTTCCTCCAAGGTTCCTGGTTCCTTGGCAACAATTCTGACTTGCATTTACATGTGATATCACATCCTGAATAACCATGACACAGAGGATGTGAGTAATCGATTCTTCCTGCTAAAGGGCAGCCAAACACTAAAGAATTGTCTTTAGAGTTGCTCGCATACAATGGGAAAGGCGATGTCGCACATGTTATACAGTATGTCAGAAAGGCCCACAAAGCAGAATTGAGTTTCCACTTTATATTGACATTTTATTGTTTCCTGATTGGTGGAAATGATTTTTAAAATAGGAAAAAGAAAAATGGCAAAGAAAAAATGAAAGGCTAAAACAAGTGGATACAGACTAGAAAATGCTAGACTAAAAATCAGCTATATTTTTATATAATGGAAGCATGTGACTTCTAATCCCTTTGTCTACTGAAAAACAAATAAATGTGAGAACAGCATTTTGTTTTGAGATGAGGGAAATATTTTTTCATTTATCAACAACTTTTGATCTGTGAAATATGACTGTTTTATATTCTCACTTGTCTCACTGCATGAAAAGAAATGAAAAAATATGGCAGAACTAGAAAAATAACATTCTATTATTTGACAAGAACACCATTGTCAGAACTATTAACCACTTTCCAAAATAAAGACATGGTGGGAAAAAAAATGTTTAACATACTCGGATGTAATCCAAGACATCAAACCTTTTCTGAAAATGAAAGATATGCCAAAATAAGATATTTGAGTTAATAATGTTTTAGTTATGCTTTCCTATAATGTGGGTACTTTAATTAAAAGGAAACTTATAAAATTGAACTAATTAAAATGATCAATAGGAATTTCATTTTATTACATTTAGGTATTAAATCAGACAACGAGACTTGAACTTCAGCTTCTAGAACACTCCCTTTCTACAAACAAATTGGAAAAACAGATTTTGGATCAGACCAGTGAAATAAATAAATTGCAAGATAAGAACAGGTAATAACGGTACAAAAATATTTGTAATTCAGATCTGTATACTTTCTGATATCAAAGCTTTGTCTCCAATGATGAATTCTCAAAATGATGGATTTCTTCATGTCCAGTACAAGGATCAGAAACCTGAGGAGGGAAGGGCAGGGGGAAGATGCAGGAAAATTTCCTGAACTGACGTGGACCTTCTAATACAGCCCTCAATTTTTTTTATCATTCTCTGGCTTCTTAAGGGTTCTCTTGCAGAAGCCTCCAAACTCTGCCTCAATATTAGGCACATTAATCTATAAAAAAGGATAATGCTAGAAGGGTTGTGGAGAAAAAGTAACACGAGCCTAGGCATTTTAATACTAACTTGACCAAGTTTCTTTGCCTTTGGGGACTTCGTGTCTTCCAATGCAAAATGATCTACGGCAGGGGAAGCTACACTAATGTGTAAGCCAATGCATGTTTCATGATGAAATACTTCCCCTTAAAACATGTGATAAGGTAAAAACAAAAGTTAATATTATATATGATTGCATTAATATTGAATAAAATATAGAAAACCCCCAAGATAAATAGAAAAGAATTTTTAGGTGATAAGTAAGGTTTGTTTTCACAGGTTTATTCCAGTTGGGGACATATGAGGATAATTTTATGTACATGCCCAGTGTGCTTATTTCCTTGTTTTTATTCAAGACATATATATATGACATGGAGCATGCTTATAATGATATATTATTTCTATTTCATAATTTAAATAGTTCTTTATTCTTAACCAAAAATGATGATAAACTTACTGTCTTATAATCATTCTTTACTGTTAATCAAGAACAAAGCTGAAATAATTATTTTCTGTTCTTTGGGTATCAAGTTTAACTCATTATTGATTTAGGGTTTTGAAAAGCAATTCGATTTTTTTAATTTGAATATTTTTCTTTCATATTTAAAATTTCTCTTCTGCAAAGTAGTAAAGAAAGGTTTGAGAGCAATAATTGAGATATAATAATCTCACTAATGTCATTTAGTTAAAATGGTCTGTCTTAATAATGTTCTCTTCAGTATGTTGTAGTAATTCAGGGTATACGTGGGAGGTGGTGATTACTTTTATTTGGTTTGCCATGACAATAATGTTCTTAAGAAATCTAGGATGTGTCCAGTTTGTGAAAAATACTCTAGTACTGAATACTTTTCCCACCTTAGGTTTCAAATTTCATATGCCACAATGCTAAAATTATCAGTTAAATATGTCAATTATATCACCCACATGTCATCTTTGTTAATACTTGTCAAATCATATTGCCATTCCCCTAAAAAAGTATGACTTTCATTCCTTGGTTTGGACACACTGCTTAGAAAAAGCAAACTTTGCTATACTAAGTCAGCTATTCAGCGAGCTACTCTGAAATACTGTCAACAACTTGCGCTACTTTTTTTTTGAATCATTTCATGGAAATGTCTTTGTATGTCAAAGTTTCACAATGTATAGAACAGTGATTCCAACCATACTGTAGTGTGCTGTGCTTTCTGTTCATTCTTGCTTAAAAGATCCTCCACATTTTTTTTCAACTTAAATCCTTCACATTTCCCACCCCCACTCTCCCGTTTAACTTACATGGACTGATAATGTAATTTTCCCATAATTCAAATCTAGTTTTAAATAAGATTAAATTTAAACTTCACAATATTTTTTCTATAAAAGTACCTTGTGTCAAATATAACTAATGAAACTAAAATACTCATTGTCACACACTGATTTATTAATATAATGACTAGAGAGTTGGAATAAATTCAAGGGCTATAATTGAATTTCTACTAATGATTATTAATACCAATTGTTATTGATTACGCACAAGAACTGTAATGAGTAGTCAATTCCTTGGCTGGTTAATGTTGTTTGCAGGGTTAAAGATTCAGAAAATTTTACTGTCAAAAAAAGGTCAAAATCGATTTACAAAGCATTTGAACTAGAAGGGGCTGTGGTCGTTTTGCTAGTGGTGGCAAAATAATTCTGAAACACAAAGATGTCATCACTGACATACTTCATTTTTAAAGGAGATAATTGATTTATAGATGACTTAAAAAAGGCAATAAGAGGTCGTCTTCCTTTAAAACAAAATGTTGTAATGGGCAAATTCATTTCCACAAAATTTTATATCGGGGGAAATGTCAGAGATAGGATTTGACATCTGGTTCACTGTTTCACTATTTTTAAAAGTGCCTATATCTTGAAAGCTCTATTTACTGGCTTGTACCAACAGGGTGAAGATCTTGAAGGGCCTTTGTTGCTGCTTTCCCTGCAGTTATCAGAGAAAGCCTCGTATGTGTTGAACAATATATTAATAGTGACTGAACAGAGAAAGGAAGACTTACCATTAAGGGTCACACTATCCAATTTTCCTCTTATATCTTTCTTTTTCCCCCACAGCCTCTTGTATCTTATCAAAAAAAATAAAAATAAAAAACAAGCCAGGCACAGTGGCTCATGCCTGTAATCCCAGCATTTTGGGAGGTTGAGATGAGAGGATCTTTTGAGGCCAGGAGTTTGAGACCAGCCTGAGCAACATAGCAAGACCTCATCTCTACCAAAAAACAAAAGAAAACTAAGAAATTAGTGGGCCTTGGTAGCAGACACCTGTAGTCCCAGGTTCTCAGGAGGCTGAGGCAGGAGGATTGCTTGAGGCTGAGTTTGAGGCTGCAGTCAGCTGTGATTGCACCACTGCACTCCAGCCTGGGTGAAAAAGCAAGATTTTGTCACTAAAGAGAAAACAAAACAAACAAGCAAACAAAAAAAAAACAACTGCCAAATACCATTACTGTGTATGTCTTTCAATCTGTTCCTGGGAAACAGTTTACACTCTTAAACATTTGGTATTTACACAGATTTTACACACTTGGAATTGTTTTCTCTAGTTTAATGGACAGGAATTTTCCAGTTTAATGGACAGTAAATTTCCAGTTTCAAACTGATGTGTTCTTAATTTAACATAAGCATAGTAACATATATTTATAAATTGAAATTAAAAAGCCAAACTATATAACCATTAATAAAATCTTTTGGGACTTACATGGTATAACTGTATCAGCTCTCTAAATAATTTTTTTTTTTTTTTTGAGACAGAATCTCACTCTTTTTGCCCAGGCTAGAGTGCCGTGGCATCAGCCTAGCTCACAGCAACCTCAAACTCCTGGGCTCAAGCAATCCTTCTGCCTCAGCCTCCTGAGTAGCTGGGACTACAGGCATGCGCCACCATGCCTGGCTAATTTTTTCTATATATTTTTAGTTGTCTGATTAATTTCTTTGTATTTTTAGTAGAGACGGGGTCTCGCTCTTGCTCAGGCTGGTTTCGAACTTCTGAGCTCAATCTGCCCACCTCGGCCTCCCAGAGTGCTAGGATTACAGGCATGAGCCACCGCACCCAGCCAATAATTTTTTTATAATTATGAAATTAAACAATGTTAATTGAATAAGATTTTCAAAACTGAAAAATATAAAGGAGGAGATTTTTAAATCACCTATAATCTCTCCCACAGAGTGACAAGCACTGTTAATATTTTTGGCCCTTTTCCTTACAAGGAGCTTTCTGAAAAGCTAGTCCTTAACAGCCCATCCAGCTGTCACCTTTATCATGATCTTCACTTACAAGCCACAACTAAACTGCCTATTGCGAGTCCTCAGTCAACGTCACGAAGCCACATATGGAGTCATTTGACTTATGACGGGTCCTCTCCTAGCTCCCGCTGCCAATCAAATCCCTTCAGGGATATCTGCACGCAATGAAAATGCTCCATGAAAACGTGCATTATCGAATTCAGTTCATAGCCAAGGGCCTTGCTAATGATCTCTAACCTCTGACTCTGTTATTTTATATACCACTTCCTCCTGTGCTCCTCCCGCTCAAAAGCAAATGGGAAAAACAAGACACATAAATCAAGACAGTGAGAGAAGCCAAGTTATAGGAAGAGAGGCGCATGGAAACCTATTTAAGGAGGCTAAATTTATTTCACTGTGCAACCCCTGGAGACTTGCAATAGATGGGATGTTATAGAGAACATATATTTTACCTCGCTGTCATGCTGTGCAAACAGGGAAATGAGCAAAGAACCGAGCCACACAAGAAGATGTGCTTTATGATGCTTGTCCCAATATGAGACTTGGTCAGGGTTACTGAGAACTGGTCTTTTACTGGTTATAACTGGGACTATGTACTGTCCAACTCTAGGGACTTCGTGAGAGAGAGGTAAAGAAGGAGGAGGCAATGAACAGGAGACGGGGAGGTAGCGGGGCTTCTCAGTGCGCTTTCTACCACGTCTGCGCAGCCCTGCCCCGCCCTCTCTGCTCCGCAGCATTCAGCCCACCTTTCTAGTCCACTCTCCATGGGTTTCTGCTCCGTGGTCTAGCAAGCCCGTAGAAAAAATAAGCCCAAAGCTCAGAGCTTCCAAAGACCTTAGGAAAGTGTTGGAGTGCCGGGGATTCTTGGAGATCCAGAAAGGGAGGCTACCACTAGGGAATTCTGAGTCAGCTAAAATCCTCCCACCTACCGATCCTGATAATGAGAGGGATTGCCACAGACCATTGCGCTGATGGTGGTGGTGGTTTTAATTCTAAACGTTTAGGGAAAGCCGCCATGCAGATTTCTTTAACATGGTCAAGTTACAAGAATCTGAACAGTGTCCCCTAAAGATGGGGCATGAAAATATTAGGGGGAGACAAGTTGAGAGTGAGATGAGGGTAAGAATCCAAATTATATTAATTTCTGAAAATGTAACCAGTGACAGTACAAATTTCCCGAGCTGGGAATATCTGACAGGGCCCACTGACTGGGGGTCGGGAAAGGCTTGCATTTCATACACTGCGAAACGCGCTCTACCTTCAGGTCCAGGTGGAGAATGTTCATCTGGTGCATGTGCCGTATCCCCTCACATATCTGCTTCATGAACAGGATGGTGTCAAGCTCGGTCAAGTTGCAGTTTTCATCGATGATGCGGTCGAACAGCTCCCCACCATCCACACTGCAGAGGGAAGAGGAGTGAGACCCTTGCCCTGATTGCTTAACCACCACATGCCTTGCTGTGGCAACGTGGGGTGCAAGTTCCTGTACCTTCCCTAAAAGGTGTGTGCACAGTCACTCCTCTGCCTTCTTTTCTATCTCACTTAGCTGATTCTTACCTTGAAAGCCCCATGCTGTGTGTACCTTCAATCTCATAAATGGAAAGTCTCAAAGTTCCTTTTGTTCAGTGGCTTTAGCTCTAGGGTGTGTCCACATATACTATTCTCTAAACACACTGAAGATACAGAGGACCCAAGAACATAGGGCAGGTATTCCAAACCCTGACTGACAGTCAGCCAGGGTTCCAGCTCTTTAAGTCTCCAAATTAGTTTCAGTGATGAAGTGGCTCTGTGTGGCCAATGCTAGATATGGGAGTCCCCCGTATCCTTGCGGGATCTGTTCCAAGACCCCAAGTGCCTGAAACTGCAGGTAGTACCAAACCCCATATATGCTATGTTTTTCCTATACATACCTAACTATGGTAAAGTTTAATTTATAAATTAGGTGCAGTAAGAGATTAACAACAATAACATAATAAATTAGAACAATTATAATAACATGCCAGCATCACTACTCTTGTGCTTTGGGGCCATTATTAAGTAAAATAAGGATTATTTGAACATATGCCCTGAGATACAGTGACAGTCAATCTGATAACCTAGATGGCTACTAAGTGACCAATGTGGGGTGCTGCATACAGCAGAAGCTCTGGACAAAGGGACGATTTGTGCTCAGGGTGAGATGGAGCGAGATGGTGTGAGATTTGGTTACACTACTCAGAACAGCGAGCAATTTAAAACTTATGAATTGTATATTTCTGGAATTTTCCATTTCATGTTTTAACTGAGACCATGGAAAGTGAAACCACGGATAAGGGGTATACTTTATTACCCAAAATGCCTCTTGCACAATGAGAAACAAAACCCAAAATGGAAAAAAATGGACTGAATTACAATACTGATTCAGTGTTAGTTAGAACTGCAACCAGCCCTCCATGTCCGTGGGTTCCACATTCATGGAATCAACCAATCATGGATCAAAAATATTCAACAACAAAAATTAAGAATATGACAATAAAAATTTTAAAAACAACACCACTGTTTACATAGCATTTATATTGCATTAGGTATTGCAAGTGATCTAGAGATGATTTAAAGTGTACAGGAGAATGCGCACAGGTTATCCAGATGGTGCACTTATTTATATCAGGGACTTGGGCATCCTTGGACTTTGGTATCCCCAGGGGTCCTGGAACCAATCCCCTGCGGATACCGAGGGACCACTGTACTCATTTTCTAATTAACTAGTCACTGAGTTTTTATAAAGGTGATTTTGAGTCAAAGCTTCTTAGCCCTAATCGCTAATAGGCACGAACTTTGCATTAGCGAATATGTCAAAATTGAGATATAGCTCAAAAGCCACGTTCCTCCAGGAGGCCCAGGAAAATATTTAAGCATGAGTTTTGACAGTATAGCTTAGCTACAAAGCTAGGTCTGCTTGGTCCCACTACTTCTCATCAGTAATATCACACGAGATGTGGAATCACAAGTAGTTTCCTTTCTGAAACTGATGTCACTGTGTGATTCACATGAGTTGGAATCACTGGTGCACCGAGCTTGGTCCTGGCCCCTGCTACTGAGGGACAGGGCTGAGGTCAGGGTGTCAGGAGTGACGTGGGGGAGGCGTGTGGAGGAGGGCAGGAGGGGACACGTACTACTCCATGACCAGGACGATATCATTCTTAGACTCGAAGGCGTCGTAGAGCTGAATGAGGTTGGCGTGGTCCAGCTGGTTCATGACGCTGATCTCGTTCCTCACTTCCTCCTGAGAAGGGGACAGGCGCCTTAGTGAGGCCAAGACGGGAGGGGAGAGGGAGAGCTGCCCCCCACGGCCTTTACCTTATCCTTGGAGCCTCTGGTCTTAATGATTTTGGCTGCCAGCTTCAGACCTGTGGCTGTCTCTTCACACTTGTGAACCTGGCCGAAGCGCCCCCTGCCAAAGAAGAGGAAGCAGTGCAGCATGAGACACTCGGCGCCCAGCCCAGCATCAGTCCCTGCCACGCGGGCAGCGCACGGTGGCTCCGGGCACTTCTCTCTCTGAGTTTGACTGAGCAAACCTATGAGCGTATCTACTGTATCCAAGGAACTCCTAGACAGTATTTGTCAAGATCACTTAGAGGAATGTTAAGAATGCAGGTTTCTGGGCCCAACCCCAGAGCTACTGAGGCAGGAATCCAGGGTAAGGCCCCAGAATCTGCATTTTCAGCACATTCCTTGGGTGATTCATACACACCCTAAAATTTGAGAACCACCTTTACAGACAACACAGAATCTCTCTGAGTACATATGAGTGTAATAAACTGGGCCTTGTCAGTATCTGAACAATACAGCTTGTGGTCAGGAATATCAAATTACTTTTAGAAACTGCATATAAATAAATAAGATGTAATAACAATATTGCATATGATACATATAATCAAAAATACATATTGCTTATGAGATTTTTGACAGTTTTGTTTGCATATTCTTACCTATGTAATTACCTACAGAAATGCACACTCACAAACCGTTTTTAAATGTGATTTGCTTACTTTGGTTCCTTATTTAGTGAAATAAGCTAGAACATGTGTCCCTGCTCTGTGCGATGGTGGCCCTCACAGCAGGGAGTGAAGGGAGGCCCCTGACTGCACAGTCAACCTAAGGCAAGACCTGTGGCAATTCTAGAGGACATCAGAGACAAGGGTCATAGCAACACTGGACAGACACAGGGCCAGTGGCAGCCTCCACCTCCCATTCAACTCAGCTGCACACCCGGCCCAGAAGCAGACGATCTTGGAGAATGACACTGGATTACCATAAACACAGCCAAGTGGTGACTTCAATTCCAGCCACTGTTCCAGATGTAGTCTCTACTGGAACACGTGAGCACAGCCCTAGGCACCTCCTGTGTGGCTGTTGGTTAAGAATATGCTTTTCCCTTTCCTTAGCAGTGGCCTGCAGAACCTTCTGGCCCAGCATGGTGCCCCACTGCTGTCTGACTTTCCAGCTCTCTCTGGTGATTTCCTCTGAAGGGCTTTGAATGCTGAGGCCGCTTCCCAAGATTCATGCCGGCCCAGTGCGCAGATAACCTCGTGCTAACTGAACACGGCCATCAGGGATGATAACTAGCTGAGAGGCCGCGGGGCAGGGGAGCAACCCCCTGGAAAACTCAGGCGCCTGCCGCTGCAGGCGGGTTTTGGGGATCCAGTGATCTTTGGCATGTTGCAACGCAACATCGCTGCCAAAAGCAAAAGGTAAGTTGCTGCGTCTTGATCCTCCTCCCATTAAAAAGAAGGCACAGCGCCTGATGATGTCTTTGCATTTCGAAGGCAACAACACACATTAGATTTTGTTTCTCTAACTCATTTGCCGAGTGAATTGTGGCTGGCAGGTTTTGGTGTACCCTAGAACCGAGATGACCAGCAGCCAGTCCGGACTGCAGGACAGCCAAGAAGATGCGGTGGTGCCCAAAGAGACAGAAAGGAAGTTTTAAAGGCGCCACTGACAAACCTTGACGAGAAAAACAGCACAAACCCTGGGAATTATTTCAAAGCTTCTTCTGCAAATAACTATTTTCTGTTAGAGAAATAGTTGCTGGCTTGCCACTGAAATCCCTGCAGACCCAAATACCCCAGACTTGCATGGCACCAGTTCCTGTTGTGGAATTCGCATTTCTCCCTCAGATTGTCCCCACTGTCACACGGGGCGTTCTCTGTGATCAGCCAGCTGAGGAAGGAAAGGTTCAGGTGGCTCCATGGGGCAGAAGGCAGCGCAGTGTGGAATGGGAAGAAGAAGAAGGGATTTTACACGCAGCAGCTACATCCCAATGACCAGTTGCAGAAACCTGTTCTGTAGTAGCTGTGTACATTTTCCATGTGTTGGGAGGTAAATTTTGTACACATGTAGGTGAATGTCCTGCTTTTCGCTCCCTATTTTATGTAGACACGGTGACCACAGTAAACATTATAATTTAGGCTTTGAGTTACCAGACATCATAGGAGGATTGTGAATGAAGCAGAAGAGGAAAAATGTCGTTCCCCCCAGCATGAAGATGGTCCCTGATGGACTTTAATCTTCCTTCTTTAGGGACAGAGTGTGCATTCAGATGTCCCTCGAATAAGTTCTTTGGTGAGCAGAGTCATCAGTTGAAATTGACAATATTTGTTAATACAGTAACAATATAAATGGGACACAATGATGCAAGAATGAGGAAAAGATTTAGCACATGCCACAAGAACTACGTTGTGGACCCGGTTCCACATTCCGTGTCCCTGTGCCCACGCCATGGCTTTGGACAGGGCTAGCCCTTCCAGTGGCTCACACTGGGTTTTTCTCACTTTCAGACATTACAACATAGGCAAGTAAAGCGGATAATAAATGCAGAGTTTAGTCACCACACCACCTTTCTGGCATCAGTGATGATTTTCAGTAATGGTTAAAATCTCTTAAAATGTTTGTTTATAACATTTCCAGTTCTCAGGCTGAGACCAGCAAACATTTATGAAGTCCCCAGGCTCTGTCTCTTTGGAAACTCTCTTCTTTTATTGAAAGACTGTTAAAATGGAGTGTTACTTACCCTCCTAAAATTTCTGTTTGGCTCACAGTGTAGAAGCTGTTGACTGCTGCTTGCTTGGCTGTCACAATACGATGGCCGAATGGGGCAGAAGGAGCTGGGACGTCATCTAGAAGGTGAGAGGAAAAGAAAGGCCATCTGTCAAGCAGTCCCACCTCTTTACAGCAGCAAGCTTGTGCTCCACAGCAAAAATGTGCTCATTTAATAACAAAATACAGTGAGCCATCTGTTTTATTCCTAATGATCCAGGAATATAAATTTTCACTTCAGATTATGAGCTGTGACTCACGAAGGTGATGTCTGACATCTTAGAGAGTGACAGTGGGGACCACTCAGCAATCGTTCGTACCTTCTTCCCGCCACTTTTAGAAATGTGAAACTAGCTGAAAATCTCCAACTCCAATACAGTCCAAACAGGTAATACTTCCAAGCCTAAGACCATTTTAATTCAAATATGAGAAATTGTTTGATCCATTTTTTTAAAGAGCCACTGATATAGTCCGTTATTTTAATTAAAGTGAAGAGAGAAAAATGAAACATTCCTTCATGTCATTGAAGTGTTTGATGTTATATATTGCTTTCCAAAATGTTTTAGAGTTTATTTAAGACAAATTTAAGGCATAAAGATGAATTTTTCCTGGCTGGCTGGAAATAAAATACCCACTAAAACTAGTAAGTGTGTATTCCATAGCTATCAAATTTCTCCGCTTTCCACCTTCCATCTTAAGTGTTTAAACGCTAGTCTACATCGGCATCAGTTCTGACATGCATAAATACTTAGTAATGTTTCTCCCAGTATTCTTTTACTTTTCCATGACTACTGCTGTTAAAATTTGCTTGCCATGAACCTGTTCAATTCTCCATTGATTCATTTATTAAGCAGCTACTGCATGCATACAATTGGGATACAAAGGGAGGTGAGTAGATAATAGCTTTGCTTTTGAATATTTACATTTATTTAACATATGTTTCTTGAGCACTTATCTTGTTCCAGGCACTCTGCTAAATGTTAATATTTTTAAAAACTCAGATAATATAAATCTCCTGGAATCTGGTTTGATATGGACATTCACCTCTCACACCATAAATATGCTGAAAAAATGAAGTCATGTGAGAATTCTCTTGGTAGCATTCATTGCTTCAGACTTTTAAAAAAGAAGGGTTGAGTTAAACACACAAATGGCATCAATATGACATTCTGTCTCCTGCAGGCCGTTAGATTAAGTGAAATCTAGTTGGAAATGCTTGCTGGAAAGGTTAAAAAGCCTTAGCAGGCCAAAACAAAGCCATTTCCTACCCAGTGGGGTCACGAGATCTTGCTCTCGGGAGGCCTTCATTCCGGTGGACTCCCAGGTTTTGCCCTGTGAGCTCCTCTGGGCATGTCTGGCTCCCTGTGTCTTTCTGCACGTGTGTTCTTCACCTGTGCGCACTACGTCTACTCTGCTCTTTTTGTTGTCCTCGCTGACGGAGCGCTCCTCTGTCACTCTGCGCTTGCTGCTGCCAGAGTGCGCTGTTTGCTCAGCGTTCTGCACGACGGCTCCCACTGCCGAATTCCCTGGGAACTGTGCTGTGGAAATGGCCTCGGTGCCGCTGACACACCTGGAAAATAAAATCCGCTTGCAGCGCTCAAAGTTGCAAGGAGAAAACTTTCAGACGGTCAAAATTCTTAGAACTAAAGCTTTCTTAAAATGGCGTTTTGGTGAAGAGGATGTAAGCTCCAAGACAGAGTTGACCATTCCAGTGTCTGGGGTAAAATGGAGCAGTATGCTTCCCAACAAATCTCCGGGTGTAGATAACCGGGATCCCAGAGAGTCACCACAATGATCTCATTGTGACTGGCCCTTTATAAAAGCAGTCATTTTAAAAATACCCAACTGATTTGGTCTTCATTTGTTTCACCTCCTTTCCTTATAGAAGAAATTATGACAGCAGCAATAATCTCTCTGAACATTAGCAGCAGCGAGAGCAAATCTTTATTGGTGGAAGAATTGACCTCATTTCAGCTTTTCTGCAGCTCCCAACTTTACTAAGCACATTTTTGCAGTGATGGAGTTTCTTAGTAATCATTAGTGTTTATGTTTAATTCTTGGGAAATTAAATTTCTCCAAGATTAGGTTTCAAACATATTAAAAAATGAAATAAGAATGACGTCTTAATCCCTAAAACAGACCACACAGGTGTTTTGATACTCTTTGTTCCAAACAGGTACCACGGTTCGTCATAACCTAGAGTCATTAATTTTAATGGGCTCCAAAATTACCTGAATTTGTATGTGAAACTTCGCAGCTGAGGAAGAAAGTCATTCAATAATATACTTCTTAATCCTCACAATATCTGGGAGAAAATAGCCAATTTGTCATGTATAATGGAGCAGGTAACCTTTTTCAGGTTTAGGTTTTTAACTTACAGATTAATCTAATCATTATTTAATTCTTGACCTTAGGAAGGATGTGTTCAATATCACTAAAAATAAAAACTTTTTACTTAATCTTTAAAAAAATGCTGATTTCTGTGAGGACTATTAATCACCATCTTTGTCTACCAGTTGGTAGAAAACTTAGAAAACAATAAAATGCCTGAAAATATCATAGGCAAAAAAAAAATAATGGCAAGCAAATGTGACCATGAAAAATATACATAAGCTGGGAAACTGGGTTCTAAGTCATTGCTTTAAAAACTCTCTTCATTGATCCTTTTAATATGGCCTTCAATTGTAATGGCACACAGATCTACGAACATCAGCTGTGGGTGTGTAATGCTGTAACCCTACCTTTCACGGAATTGGTCACCGTTAGTTTTATCAACATGTTGCTTTTTATGTGGACACCGGTCCAGCACCGTCTCATTTGCAGCTGCCAGTCCTCCTTTTTTCTCAGCTTCTCTTCCTCTAATATCTTCCTTAGATTGAAGCCCATTTTTCTCTTCTTTGAACACTGGATGTTCGTTTTTACCCACAGTGGCTTGTTTATCATCTCCAGCACTATCATCTTCTTGTCTGTTCAGGTTCTCTGTGCGTGAAATGTCTTTTCCAACTATATCCTCTCTCGGCTCTATGCAATTCCTTGGAGCAAAATCTTCTGCCTCATCTTGACTTTCCATGTGATAAATGGCAAAACTTCTCCGAACTAGAGAGGCCCTGGTCTTCTCAGCATTTTTCTTGTTGAGTTTATTAACATTTTCTTTCTCAGAGAAGAGTTGATTCTTCTGGGTAGATCTCTCTAGAAGCCACCATAGGACACAAAATATTTTAATGGAGAATGCATGTGATCTGTATAATTCTGGCTCCATATAATGGCATTCAGGTTTCTTTTTATTAGCAGATATGAGCTTTTAAAAGCAAAGTAGAAGGAAATATGACCAATTGACTGACAATTGGCTTCCAAAAGATGTTTTTGTTTGTGAAAGGTAGGAGCCAACCCAATACAAGTATTCAAAAAACAGCACTTTTCCCTATACAGGGCTTTATGGCAGTGTAACTTCTTTTGAATAAGAATAATAACGTGATTTTCTAACAGAACTCTCTTTCTGCGTAATTATCTAATCTTCTAAAGATGTTACCTGTGAGAGCTGATGTCCTTTTGCCTTTGACGGGCATCCCTTCTGTCAGGCCGGAGTTGGACCACACCATCTCGCTAGCCTGTGGATACACAAGTAACTGAGGTTACATATTACATCGGGTTTTTCACCCTCAGCATTACCAACACTTGGGACTAGACAATTCCTTATTGTGGGGGCTGTCGTGAGCATTATAAGATGTTTAGCAGCTTCACTGGCCTCTATCTTCACTGGCCAGCAGTTCCCAGTTGTGAGGACGCAAATGTCTCCAGATCACTAAACATCCTCTGGGAGCAAAATCACCCAAGGTTGAAACCAGTATATTTTATGATTCAAACGTAGAAAAAACACAAAAATTAATAATAATGTAGAGGGCAGAACAGTCTGAATTAATGACTACAGTGTCTGAAATGAACTATTTTCAAAGAAATTCTGCAAAACTCTGTCATTGTTTGTAGAAGAAAGCCCATTTTCATGAATAGATTAAAGGGTATTGATAGTGTGTATGTCACCCTTGACCTCTGTTTAAGTTGTCTTGATATGGTTCACATATAAATCAAATAAAAATGAGAGGATAAATATGAATGGTCTCCATAAACCAGAAAGTGGGAGATGAAAGTAAGCTTTATAAATGGAGCTTTTACATTGCTTAGAACAGATGGCCCTTTTCCTAAGTAGATAAACATTCTTCTCACAATCCTGGATTCTCTGAAAATTAGTTTGACAAATCCTTTGCTAATGTATACCATATAAAAAGTAAACATTAGCCCGATCCACCCAAATTATCACAAATTCTAAAGTTATGCATTATAAATTAATGAAATTATGTGGGTATGTAGTCAGTCTTTTCCCCCCTCCTTTGAAAGAGAACACAGTTTGCCTTAGGGTGATTTGCAAACATAAAACACCAATAAGTGCAGAGCATAGATATCAAGACAAATTGCAAATGTGCTTTTGAACAATTCAAAGGGCAATTCCACGGGTTCTGAGTATTTCCATTTTTCAGACGGGGCCTTAGAACACAGAGGCATGTTTAGTAAATCCATGGAAAGTCAAGGTTGGACGTTAGAGCCTCACGGTTTCTATTTTAAGTGAAAGTGCAGAGCTGGCATTTGCACACTTATCCCTTTGCAGGGAAAACGCCTTCGACTTCCTCAGGCGAAGCTGGTGCTGCTTCCTCTGTGCTTGCACGGAGCTCAGCACATACCCCCACCTGGCACCCCTTACAGCACTTACCTGAACTTTCCTTCCTGGCAATTTCACACTAGACTGTGTGCTTCCGTTGGGCAAAAAGACCTGGTCATCTTTGATTCCTTGGTGCTTAGCCAGAGACGGCACACAGTGACACTAATGATGATGGTGGCGGTGGTGGTGGTGACAGTGTCAGTGGGCAGCATATCCTGGGCACAGACTACGTACCAGGCTCTATTCTAAGCATTAACACTATTAACTCGGTCGCTCCTCATAACAACCCTTTAGGTTAGAACCTACTAACCCCGTCTTATAAATGAAGTCGGGTAATTTCCCAAGGTTATAAAGTCCGGCAGAGCGGGGATCCTAACTCAGCTGCACCCCTATCTACTACACCATACTCTCACTCTGGAAGAAAATAGAAGTATTATAGCCAAGTCACATTATTAATATTTATCAAGATCTACTACAGAGTTGGGATCACAGGAAATAAGAAAGAAGATTAAGAAAGAAGGGCATAAAACAAAAACAAATTAGCAAAGTGAAGAAATAAATTTATTGGCCAAGAGATAAAAATTAACATGGAAGAGAAGAAAAGAAAAAAAAAGAAATTAGTTAAATTAGACAGTTTAGCAAATTGTGTCTAATCTATTTATAACTGTCTTTCGATTGTTCCCGTGGAAATGAGAACTCTTGCTACAGCGATAAGCACTGTGCTTCTGGATTTATTAAGTGTGGCCTGAGCATAAGCGTAAAAGCGTACGTGGCCTTAATCAGAAAACTGGTGTGAATCAGTCAATTTCAGTCCACCGAAATACATAAAATTGAGAATTTGGCCGTAAGACTCCGTGCAGCGCCGATGGATCGACGCTTGCCTCTGAAGCTGTCCGAGCATCAGGCGTCAGCTGTCTGCGAGCCGGGCCAGCGTCCTCTGGTACAGAGTCTGACTGGACCACAGGAGAAGCTGCTGGTCGTGAGGAATATAAGCAAACAGCTTCCAAACTGGGCTGTTTTTTTCTTTGTAATTATATATCATCTATATTTTACCATTTAAATAAGGTAAGAAGGCCTTTATTCCTTGCCAAAGGCTATTATATTTTCATTTCCCTATGTAACACTGACATCTAGAGGAACTTTGAACTGAAGTTTCCAATAAACAGAAGTTGTATGCCTCCTTTTCTTCCCCAGGTAGCAACCTCGAGAACTTCAATATGAATGAAACGTTTTTACTTTGTATTTCCAAGTTATATGTAGAAGATGCTAAAATAGGAAGCACAAGTCTGTAGATATATCTTGTTTCTTGTCCAAAAAAATATGTTTTTTACTGGTTCAGGAGGATGGGACCAGTGCTGCTGAGCTTGAAGTTGCTGAAATAATTCTGATCATTTCCAGTTAATGGGATGAAAGTCACATCGGGGTTATATTCCTCTGCTGAATTCACAGTGATAGCTGAGCTGAACCTAAGGACCTCGTTTCATTAAAGTTCACTAATTTATTCATTCACTTAAGAAATATTTATATATTGGCACATGGATTACTTTGTAACTATTTACCAATTCCTTTTGTAATAATTTATGATGTTAGTGGATTTAGGATGACACAGGGAAGAAAGGCAACATGGCCCAGATGCCCAAGTATTCGAAGCACAGGCCAGCTCTCTTCACTCTGTCTGGTTCCCAGACTGGTCTCCAAAGTGGGCTGTATACACCCAAGGAGCGTCCACGGTAGTCTTTTGGAGAGTGGGAAGGAAACATTACAACTCATTCCTATTTACTCCATTTCTCATGGACTAAATGTTTGTGTCCACCCCCCAAATTCATATGCTGAAATCCTAATTCTCAAGGGGATGGTCTTAGGAGGTGGGGCCTTTGGAGGTGATTAGGTCAGAGAGCAGCGTCCTCATGAATGGGATTAGTGCCCTTATAAGAACAGACATGATACCTGCTTGATCCTGCTGCTAAAAAGAAAAAAAAAGAAAGACGTGAGAGCTTACTCAATCTTTACAATGAGAAGAAGGTCATGTGTAAACTAGGAAGTAGGCCCTCACTTGATCTGCCAGCACCATGATCTGGAATTTCTCAGCCTCCAAAACTGTGAGAAATAAATGTTTGTTGTTTAAGTTATCCAGTCTATAATAATTTGCTATAGCAGCTTGAACCAAGAAAACATTCTTTTAAATTTTATATCTTATATATGTTTTAAAATATATATTAATACAATTGGACACATATAAAATGTGTAAGAATCCATGATATATTAAATGTTATTTATTTATTTATTTGAGACAGAGTCTCACTCTCTTGCCTAGGCTAGAGTGTTGTGGCGTTAGCCTAGCTCACAGCAACCTCAAACTCCTGGGCTCAAGTGATTCTCCTGTCTCAGCCTCCCAGAGTGCTAGGAATACAGGCGTGAGCCACCACACCCAGCCAAATGTTATTTATAAAAATAAATATAATAGACTGGTTATCAATGTATATAATTTATAAGTAAATATATTGGGGCACGCTTAAAAATCTCTTACTGATAGCAGTGCAAAATCAAAATGGTTTGGACACTGTTCTTCTAAACAATACTATTTCTCACATTCTGATTTTCTGAAGTACGTTTTGGAGACGATTTAGTCTATATAGCAGGTTCAAGAGCAAGTACATGGTTAGAACTATCAGTGCGATTCTTGCAAACTCTTTCTCTCCTTCTGCAAAGTACTGCTTCTCAAAGGGCAGGATTCATCACTCAAATGCCAGTTTTGACAATTTAACCGATTGAAAGTAAGCACTTTGTACTCTTCCCTTCGTTGGCAATTAGACTGATAGACACAGGATCCAGACCTGAACAGGAGGCAGCATCAGCCCACAGGTGTGCACCCAGCTACCTGGTCACAAGTCACTCTGCCCTGTATACTGCAGGCCTGCCTCAGGGCTACACTGAAACCTTACTGTTCCTGAAGGCGGTGGAATCACTGAAAGGGAAATTAATTCAACGGGACAAAGCCCCTCTTTCATTCCCATTCAATAAAAATCAATTTTTAAAAATTCAGTCCTCACATGGATTTAACCTTAAAAGAACAGAAAGGCTAAGAGAGCGGCTGCCTCCTCTGGACCTCGACAGTGCTATGATCATTGTCTGTATCGCTGTGCCGTTGGCCGACATGTCTGCCTGCCCACCAGAATATAGACCCTTCTCTTCCCCTGTTTCCTTGGCACCAAACAAGGGGTTAGGGTTCTGCCAGTGCTTGGGAAGCCATGTGTGATGGAGAAAAGAAGACGCGCCCCTGGGAACGATGCCGTCCCTGGGAGAATGCACCGTCACGAGGCTGCATCAGTGAGAGGCCAGGCGGCGGCTGCCACGGAGACTACCTTGACACATCCCTGCCGCTGGCGCTGCCGCTCGCACCCATGGCCCTGCACTTACGTAGCTGACACTGAGTGGCATCCACAGCCCTGCATTTGGGGATTACAGTTGCTGCAGAAAATTGTGTTCGTGACATCACATACGGGGCACCACTAGATTGCGTGTCCTGCGTAACGACTTTTCATATTACTGCTCGTGGAGATGCCATGATGAACACGTATTGGTCATTTTAACCTAAGGCCTAGGAATATCACAATAAAGTTATAACAATTTATAATGACTTTGTTAAACTTTGATTAGGCTCCTAATGGGAGAAAGAAAAATAAATAAATCCTAAAAGAATACAAAGGGAGGAATTTTCAGAAGAAATACTAAAACTACATTTCCTTGCCTGAGCATAGTAGATAATTTTAGAGACCGTTTTATAAGACAAATCTATTTCTCTTCATCCTCAGCACACACTCGAGCTCTCTGTGCATTAAGTCAGAAACACACTGCAGTCCTGGGCTAGCAAAGCACAACCCTCGTGACCTGGGACTGGCGGGTGAGAGGTGGGACGGGATCTGATTGACCGATTCCAGAAAGGGAAAGTGTCTGCCTTGACCTCGGAACGCAGTAAGAGGACCCTCCGGGGCTGCTGCAGACACTGAGTAGAATCAAACAATCCCCTGAGAAACAGCCCCGCCAGGAAGATTAAGCCTCCGGACGGGTCCACAATCAGGTGGACAGCGCTTCATTCGGAAACCAAGAAAGTGGGGCTCTTCGAAGGCACCGATCAAAGAAGGGCCGGAAATTAAAGGTGCTGATTCCAGAAAGTCTACTGTGACGATCTGTCAAGTGAAGATCCGTGAATAATTTTACTTTATTTGATTATAACATGTAGTGAGCGGTCTCATACAAAAAGCACGCGACCACGTTTAGCAGCCTCCCCCCGCAAGGCTGAGGAGCATCCAGGACGGGTCAGATTTACTTTGTAGCTTATTCCTCATTGACAGCAGACTTCTTAAATTTAAATACACTTTCGAGTGTTCTTATCCCGGCAACCTTCTTGTTACAGCAAAGGCTATGCAAGCCACAGTCCTGAGGAGGCTTGAGAAGCCCACCGACAGAGCACAGAGACACAGAAAGCGGTAGCCGATCCGAATCTGCCCTGCCAGCGTCAGGCCCCGCCCACGGACCGCAGCCACAGAGCACTGCAGAGGTTTGCTCTGCCCCACTCTTCTCTCCAGGCTGTCTAGTTAAAAAAAAAACAGTTAAAATGAACCAGTCATGAATCTTCACCTAAATATGTAGCTACACCAGGCACTTCGATACTGCAGATTCCATTTTTCCCCTGCCCACCCCCAGTGGCCGAGCAGACCTAATGCACCTTATAACTGACCCGTACTTTCTTATTTCCTTCCCACTGTCACCTGACCTATCCTCCCCAAACGGAAACCGTCGAGCCCTCCGCCTGGTCACCACACTTTCCCCTCAAGCTGCTGCCCATCTTCCCACCCGTCCTGTCCCACCCAGGCGAGACTTTGCTCCGACTCGTGGTTCGCAGCCACCTGGGTAGTGCTTTAAACTACTGATGCCTGAGTCCTCCCACTGCGGATTCTGATAAAATTGGTCCTGAGTGGGTCCGGGACACTGGTATTTTTTAACCCCACCCAAACCCCAGGGACTGGAATGTACCACGAGGGTTAGCAGCTGCTGCCTCTGTTGGCTCCGGCCACTCAGGACTTTTTCCTGGTGCGTCCTCCCAGCCTGGCTTCTGCTGGACGCCGTTTGGAATGGGAGTGGCAACATCAGAATCCCTGTTTCCCCACCTCACAAGGACGGATTACCCAGGAAACCACTGCCTCTCCCCACCCCACCTGGGGATACGTGCGTGCAGATGAGTCCAAGGTAGACTGCCCCGGGACCACGAAACCTCCCCTCCAAAAACCACCTATGGGGCATCCAGGGAGGGCGGTAAATAAGAATGCCAACATTCCCAACCATGCTTCTGGTCCTCTGCCTGACATATGCCTTGCTTCCTGGCCAGAATTTAGCAATGGAAAGTGATGTAGGTTCTCTGCTAAAATGGGGGTGAGCAGAAGAGAGAGGGGGACTGAGGCTGAGGTGCAGAAACACCGCCTCACAGGGCATGGCATTATTTATAGCACTTTGCACGAAAGTCTATCTGAAAACCATAAATCACGGCATGCTTTCGTCTTCGTGGGATCCCATCACCAGAACAGCACCTGAGCACTTCAAAATCTGTGCAGTGAGGCTACTAAGAAATTGTGAGGGTGAGCACGTGTGTGTTAACCAGATTCAAATGAAATTATAGCTCCTTGTGTTCATTTGATTAAAATGAATCTTACTTAGTAAAATTCCTCTTTATACTACACAAGACCAAACCTTGGAATGTTTTCACATGAAGTTTACAGTGTTTTTTCATCACCCAATAAAACTCTTTGATTTCTTACCACCGCAGACAGTTTTAAAAGCGTTCATTTCACATGGTGTGCTTGGTATGCTTTTTAATTTTTATTTTAGGTTCCTTTTTTTATCACTCCATCTCCTGTCTCCTGCTCTGGGTGTAAGTTTAGCTCAGCCCTTCCCAGGAGACTGGCTCCTAGCGGTGACACATGCTGGCACAGGCTCTCAGGGAACTCAGCACTTCCTAAGGGGAGGTAATTTGTGGTCCCGTGGGTTGCAGGGATATTCAGAGATCTGAGCTTTGACTCACTGAGGAAAACATTGAACCTCCTAACGGTTTACCTTTCTGCACCTTCCCCTGTACAGGAATGCTGCAAGTGTACTGCAAAGCAGAGCGGCTTTAAAAAAGCTACCTCTGGCCAGGCACCATGGTTCATGCCTGTAATCCCATGACTTTGGGAGGAGGAGGTAGGAAGATCACTTGAGGCCAGGAGTTTGAGACCACCCTGGGCAACATAGTAAGACTCTGTCTCTACGGAAAGTAAAGAAATTAGTCAGTCATGGTAATGCACACCTGTAGTCCCAGCTACTGGGGAGGCTGAGGTGGGAGGATCACTTGAGCCCAGGAGCGGGAGGCTGCAGTGAACTACAATCGCACCACTGCACTCTAGCCTGGATGACAGAGCAAGACTCTGTCTTTTAAAGACAGAGAGAAAAACTACCTCTGAAAAGCAACAAGAAGCTGTAAAGCTCTTAAAAATGTCTCTGAATTTGCAATATGTAATAAAACTCTGTAGATAAAAACTGATCAGTTATGACCACCCCCAGACACTTTGTTGTCTGGTCCCTTCTACCCAAAGTGGGTTGGTGGACCACCAGTGTGGCAACACCTTGGACTTCGTTAGAAATGAAAAATCTCACCTCCTCCCCACCACCTACCCAATCAGATCTGTGTTTTAACCAATCCCCAGCTGGTTCCTATGCACTTTAAAATTTCCGAAGCATTGACCTAGAAAATATACATAATAAACTGGTGTGAAGAAGTATTATATTTCACAAAATATTTGTCAAACCTTGTGCATCTATTTATAATACATCTTGCCTCCATCTGCAGAGGATCTGAAGAGCTAACATCAGGCCTGGGTTAGCTCAGAGGGAAGATGTGAGAAAGCAGGAAGGAGCCAGGACAGCGCCCGGCTTGTGTGCACATCCACCTGCCATGAGAGGAGCCACCATGGAGACCAGCACTGTGTAGAACACCAGCGAGCTGCTCAGATGTCCACAGTCTGACTCTGACCCCAGGCTCCAAGAAGAGAATGCATGAGCAAGTGTCATGCCTCGGTCGTCATTGTCAGCAATCTCTGAGCTCCACAGATTGCCCAGACTCGGGCCTCAGAGAGAAACCACGTCAAGGTGCAACTGTACCATGAAAACCAAGCCAAGGGTGGGCTCCAGAGAGTTAGGAATACATTCTAGCTGGCTCCCAAACGCAAAGAGTACAGCTAGGATTAATACAAGCGCTGTAACTTGGTTACTATAATGGTGACTATCAACTTTAAACAGAATAAAAGTCTTTTTTTTAGCCCAGTTCCTACAAATCAAAAATGTAGAAGCTGGGCAGTGGGGAAGGGACGGAAAAAGAGGGGATGTTGATCAAAGGGCACAAAGTTTCAGTTAGAACAGAGGAATAAGTAGCGAGCTATTGCAGTGCATGACGACCACAGTTAATAATAATGTATTGCATATTTCAAAAAAGAGTAGATTTTTAATGTTCTCACCACCAAAAAATGTTCAGTTGGTGAGGTGATGGATATGTTAATTAGCCTGACTGACTCTTTCTAGAATGTATACACAGTTTTAGAACATTGAATTGTACCCCATAGTTAATATTTGTCAATTAAAAATAAATAATAAAAAATTTCAGTGTACAGATAGTACGTAGCCTCTAACACCCTTTAGTTGTCTGTATTTTACTCCTGAGATGCGCTTAAATCCTCAATTTATAAAGAACATGAATATCTTCAGGTTTTGTCTCATTGTCTTTTGTTTTATCGAGGACGTGCAGGGAAGCATTCAGCTGCTATGCTGGTACCACAGCAGTTATTAAAATATAGAAAGACTTCCCATACTGATTGGTAAATAGGGGATGTCCCAGCACCTCCAGGGGCCCCTCCCACCTCCCGTCCTCGCCATCTGCTCTGCCTCAGGACCTTCACACGACCTGTGACAAGAGGATCAGTATCTGGCGTGGCAGGGTGAGCGGCTGTGCGCTCCCAGCTACCACAGAGTACTGACCAGGAGCGTGAATGTGATATGAAGGCCCGTGGCTGCAGCAATAGGCTGCTGGCCATGAAATTTTCAATATTCAAATACAAGCTTTCTATTACATGTACAGTATCCCTGCCAGTTAATTATCAGCAGGAAATTGAGAAATGTGCTTTCAAAGTCAGGGAGAGAGCTATGGAGGATGAGTGAGGAAGAGGTGGGGAGTTCCTACCTCCAACACCTCTGCCTGCCGTGGACCCTGGGCTGGTGGTCCTGAAATTTATAAAGCTCCTTCCCCAGAGAAGCTTAATCAGTAGGTCTGGTTTGGAGCCCAAGAACATTTTCACAAGCTCCTTAGTGATTCTGCTGCAAGCGGGCCAGCGACCGTGCTCTGAGAAGCATGCGGAATTTCTGCTCATCGCTCAAGGCTTCCCTCTGTGAATTCTTTCCCGAATCACTCTCCTCCTGCAGCCTCCTACTGAAAGAGGAGTCAACCTTTCCTTCACCTTTGCCGGCCATGCATTATCCCGTATTTACCAAACTGTGCTGAATTATTTGTTCGCACGTCTGACCTCCCCCAGGCATCTCAGTGCCTCTAGCTCATGGCAGACACTGACTGACTGATCCATTCGTGGATTAGTGAATCAAGGGCTGGGGGAACAGATTCCTGGCAGTATTTACTGAACATCTCAAGCATCTCTCATGTTCTCGTAAGGGCTGCCATAGCATGCCCCTTACTGTATCTTCCTCAGTGTCAGGCTTTGATCTCCAGCCCCAGGACTCCTGCAGCACCTAGAATTTCCCATTTTCATGGAGGACAATTTGTTGTCCTGTACTTTTGGGAAAAACTAGACTTCTCAGACCTTTGCAGGAATTCAAATGTTTGTGTCACCAATAACATCAGAACTCTATCTTCAGTGTGGTTTTGAAGTAATTTACCATTTGATCACTTTCTAGAATTTATTGTACTTAGCAAAACTCAGAACATGTACTGTAAACATTAATTTGTTTAATGTGTGTGTGTGTGTGTATTTAAGAACTATTCGTACTTCTGCATTGACCATACCTTCTTTAACAGGCTTTAACACATTAGTACAGAAAGATACTTCATGAATTCTTTTGATAGTGGGAAAGGAGAAGAGGTTAGAGGTAGGTATCATTGCTGCCCATTTTACTTTATTATAATTACAGAACCTCATTTTGCCAGAAGGCAATCGCAAGCTGTGGCTATTTCCTTTGGAATGTCTGATTAAACCTCTTTGTACATCACCTATGCCAACGCGAGACCAGGTGCTAAACAAATGCCTTTGCATCTCACTATTGAAGTCCTTTACAATATTTCTAATGGCATGTACGTCGCCGTTCTAATTACACATTAAATTCATCATTCTAATATCCCTTCGGCTCTAAAGGTCTGTGAAGCCACAGAAGCTGGAGGAAAGCTTGGCACAGCTCAGGAGCACGCTCCGCAGCTTCCCGTGACTGCAAGAAACCACTTCTTGGGGGCTCAGGTATCTTCGCCCTTGGAATCTGTCTTCTGTTCTGATTATGATCTAGCAGTAACCAGATTCCTAAGTGAAATTGTCTTTATGGAAGACACAGAAAAGTAGTATGCTTGTCTAGTTGGTTGAGTGCCATTTATTTATTTTTTTAGTTCTTCCCCATTTCTTAGCCGGCGAGGATTTTGCGTGGGATGTTATCAGGTTCTTCCCATTGCATTAGGAACTGTCAACACGGAAAGAGTTCTACTGGGGACTTCATCAGTGAAGTTTCCCATTCCCCTTTCTACGAAGGAAAGGGATGGGGTGGTGACATAAGTAGTCTTAGGGTTTTCTAATGGATCTTCTCGAGCGTGGCTTGGAGGTATTAATCAGTGACGCGGGATGGGGATATTTACAGTCTGACATGTAAGACGTGTCTCTCCAATTCAACCATCGCAATGAGCGTGTCCTTCCTGCTTAAGCTAGGAGCTTTATTTGTTGATTCAAATAAGAATAACAATCGCTTACTCTTCATGGCAGGAAATTACTGTTTTAACGAATAAAACCAAAACAAAGCAAAAACGTTGCATTTTTTGTTGTGGAAATCAGCTATTTGCCATGTTGGCTGAAGATGGAACAAGAAGGAATCTAAAAAATTATCTTAGATTTAACATCACAAATTTACAATCGATATTAGGAAGAAATTAGGATAGTGGAAGGTGTGTGCCTCCCAACCCCTGGGATTTTGTTTTGTATTTCCAACTGCAGAATATACCACAAAAGAATATAATATTTTAAAGGCTCAAAAGAAGATAAAGGGAAAACTTCTCGAATCACATCCACTTGAATTTTTTAGAAAAAACTTTTAAAAAATACATAGCACAATCAGTCCACCTAGACATGAGAAAATGAAATTCTACCTAATTTCACCTAGTTATAGGAGATTTTAATAATGTTTAAAATGTTTCTGCCAAAGGGATGACTGTTGATAATACTTGTGATCTTTTCCACACACTTTCATCCTTAAAAATGTCCTGGGACGTTGCAGTTTAGGATCTCTGTCTCTGTTTTCTCTCATTCGACATCCAGCCACCACAATGCATTTTTCCAAAGCACACATAGTCCTCAGCATTCCATCTGTTGTTATACACTAGTGATCAGTACATCACCGGGAAGTTAACTCTAGGAAGGGAAAAAATGCACAAAAGAACACAGGAAATTTTTGGAGGTGATGGCTAAGTTTAGCACCTTGATGGTGGTAATGGCATCACAGGTATATGCATCTGTCCAAACTTATCAAAATTGTATACATTGAGCACATGCACTTTTTTGCCTATCAATTATACTTCAATAAAGCCTTTTTTTAAAAAAAAAAAGACATAATAATGAACGGGGTTAAGAAAACCATATTAGCACCTGTGGTATCAGCCGAGAAACTTTAGCCTTAGGCTAGACAGCCGGGCATGGGGCTGAGGAGGCTGGCTTACTGCCTCGGCCTGGAGGGCCCCACTTGCAGTTCTCCCCGGGAGGAGAGAGGAGCAGTAACACATGCGGCATGTACAGGTATTTCCACAGGAAGCAAACGGAGAGGCAGACTTGCTCTTCTTCCTTCGCGAAGACAGTTTGCCGCACTACACCCCGAGCAGCCGTACGTAAACGAACGCCTGCGATGAGGTGACAGCTGGCCTCTGCGGCAGAAACACCCAATCGCAGACGGAAAGTTCAGTCACGGGAATTCCGAGAACAGAATTAAAGTCTGTTTTCAGTTAGGAGCCTCGTATAGAACTGTGTTCCATCTGTGTTTACTACGTGCAGCTGCGCCTTGCTCAAAGTGCTTAATGAACTTTTTGTTCTTTGCGAACATTCACTTACACACAAAGGTGACAGCCTGAAGTCAGTACCATGAGAAAACTACCTGCATAAAACAACATGGGACAGTACATGTTTTCTCTTCCTCTGCGAGCTGAGCAGTGTTACATATTTCATACTCATGTCCTAAGCTACTTCATCAAATCTGTGAAATGAGAAACTGCTAAAAAAAAAAAAAAAAAGTAACGTTCCCAACTATTCTGGTCGTATCTCATTATTTTCATGTATTAAAATTTAGGCCATAGTATAAATATACTTGAATTTCACATTTAATGAGATCAGTTCAATCTGGCATTTAACAATCACTGTAAAATTTTTCATTTTGGTTTAATTCAGCTATATAGCAATATATTTTCAAACTGATCTCATTACTGGTGCAGCTCGTTTACACAAATACATAACTTACTATAGGACATCAGTCACATCTGAACATGGAAAGTTCTTCACGTGCCATTACTTTGCGTAGTTCATTTTCTATTCACCACTACAAAATTAATCACATTGGCGCAAACTTCTCCTAATAGTGTTATTTGAAAATAAGTAAGGTAGATGATATAAAAAGTGTTCAGCCCATTTTACGAGTTCTACTTTTAGTTAGAATCACCTTAGAATTTTTCTCCATTAAAAGTTGTGACAATAAATATCAAAGTCAAATATGGAATTTCTTTTAATTTTGAAGAAAATTAGCTAAATAAGGATTACAACTCCTATGAAAACCCACATTCTATAAAACGGGAACTCCAGCTGCAAAAAAACCCTCAACTTAAAATCCTAAAATCTGTATTTTCTTTCAAGTGATTAAATAACTGACTAGTCTATTATACAATATTGATATATATTTTTAGTGAAATAGCACGCCATTCACATGCATTATTTTTCATTAAAGTATTGTTTCCATCAACACTGATTTAAACAAATTCACATTCACAGAGTATACAGAACCTTTTCCCCCTGGATAATTTAACATCTTTATTAAAATTTAAAAATAGAGATTTTGATAGTATGAATATCAACCTTATATGGAAACATATTTCTCAAGTGATGTTTCATTTTAATACTTAGTAATGTTAAACTCAGTCTCCTAAGCTCAAGTAATAATCAAAGAACACCAGCTCCAAAATAAACGTTGGAAAAGTTGATGGTAAATCTACAAACATACTCGAACTTAGGAATAATAAAAATGTGTGCTTCTGAGCAATATTCCTCAATGAAAAGGCCATTTTAAAAACTATGCCTTTGAGAATTATATTTTGTTACATTCTCCTCCAACAGTTCCACGAAGGATTTTTCAGAGTATATCAAAGAATTGACCTTTACTCATCAAAGTTCAACTTCATGGATTTGCTATACAATGTAGACTTCATTATCATTTTTGGCTACAGAGGAAAAAATGTCATGGCTCACCTTTCCATTTCCTCTGCTAACAAAGCAGAAGGAATTATCTAATCTCAAAAACAGTGTATTTACTTTGACTTAAACCATTAGTCTCAGTGTCAGGGAGCCCAGAAGAAAATCAGCTACCCCTAATAAGCTTAAGGATTCTGGCAGCTGTCAACTCCTCACAGGGCTGTTGTTTTGGGTATACCCAGGACTATATGTTCCAGTTCACTTAATCTTTTGGCTGGTTATTTCAGACTCCAACTCATAACTAAAAGTTCTGGTTTCCACGTAGGAGCATGGGTCCTTCAATGCAGAAGTCTTTATATTATGGGAAAGCCTGAGTTTGTCTTCTGGCTTCCACATCTCAGTACCTTTTCTTACACAGCTCATATCCTTGAGAACACTATCTGATTTCTTGCTAAATGAAAACCTCTGATATGGTGCTATTTTAAAAACTCTAAAAAGTTTAATCTCCCTTTTCAAGCCATATACCTACTAGATTTCAGATTGTCCCCATTCTCTTAGAAGATACTCTGACTTCCTCAGCTTCATAATACAAATTGACCATGGCTGCTATGGACTTTATCCTGCTAGTGGCAGTCATCATTCGCGCTGAAGCAGAAACTCACAGCTACCGGGCATTTCCTCCTGCTTTGGCCATCGTAACTCTCTACCAGTCTTCCTGTCTACTAGTCTACCTGACACCTATGAACACTCATCAATCCTTTCAACTCAACTCAACGCCAATCATTTCAAAGTTCTGTCTTTATTCCTAGAATCGATTGATTACTAGATCTTAACATTTGGTCATGTTGTAAGGATTTTGAACCCTACGTATCACGAAGAAAATATCATCTTACGTCAACATCTTACACTCCAAACTGGCCTGCCTTCCTGCTGTTCCAATTTCTGTCAATGATGCCGTGAGACTGGTGTCTTACTCGTGGACCTGCTGTGAGGTGTGGGGTCCCACGCAAAGCAAGACAGAGCCAGAGCTGTGCCTCGCACCCTCCCGTGGGGCACAATTCACGAAGGAGTTTCACCCACTTTAGAATTCAAGGCCACAGCAAGCTCCAGGGTTTAGACACATGAATGGCACCCTGAATCCAACAGGTGAGCACAACACAACAAATGGGAAGCCAGAGAAACGCTGCTCTGAAATTCTATTTTAACATCGTCCAGTACATTTGTCTCTGACAACCTATGTGGTTCTAATGTTCAGTCAGGGTTGAAAGTGCTTGTCCTACGGTAGCTTGCTAATCGATGTCCTGTCCGTCTAGTTTGCAAAGCTTGTTTTAGGTGGACAGTGAATTCTGTAGCCCCAGCCAAGGCTCCTCTTTCAGGTTTGGTTAATGTGGGTTTAATTCACCAAACTTTAATAGCACGTGTTAGGAGGTGCTAGGATTTGACAACAGAGAAATAAACAAAAGATTGTATCTGTCCTCAAGGAACTAACAATCCAGAGCTGAAATAAAACAAAATCTTCCACACTCAAATATATATTTAATTAAAATAAGAAGTTATTTCTTTAAAACATAAAAATATTTACCTAAATAGTAATTGGCCATTGTGACATTTCTGTTTGTGAGAGAAGTCCACTTGGAATTAGATTTACAGAAATAAAACCCCCTTAGATGGAGGTATCAAAAATGCATTCTTAAAAATTAGCAACTTTTAAGTATGAATTTAAACCTTCCCTCCCCTGTACATTTTCTGGCACCGAATGCTGCTTCCAGCTTTGAGCGGCACCTCACTCCTGCTTTCAGCTTTCGTGTTAAAAGCTCTCAAGCCGCGTGGTTCCTGGGAGATTAGAAGCACGGCTTTCAGTGTTCTTCAAAGCTGTGTTCAGGAGGTCGAACAGGATGAGACTGAGGACCAAAGGGCTTCGTCATAGCACAGACTGTTTTATAGCAGTTTATAGTATCGTAAATAATTTGTTCCTAATAATGTCCAGGGTACTGAAATCTGCCAGCCTTTCTTTTTTCAAATCAGTGGTTTCAAGTTTATTTTTATAATAAAGTTTCTTGCACTCGCCTGTCTCCAAGAGTGTTTTCTTGAGGGGACCTGTGCCCTGTCTGCCGGACTGTGTATAACTGCAAACATCCGTGGACGTGAGTCCAAGAGGGGGACATCACCCTCTGTGTGCACCAAAAAAGAAAACATGTCACTCCAGGTTCATAACAATCCATTAATTAACACTTACTGAGCATGGTTCTCTAATCAGCCACAACTTCACCCAACTGTTGTTATCCACTTTATATATTTCTGAATTTTCCATAAGACATGGGAAGAAACTTAATTGCAGAAATTAATATAAATCATGGTATTGCCCTCATCAGCTAGTTTAGTAACCATGGAGTAAAGGGACTAAGTTTAGCATGACATTTTCTTTCTTTCTTTCCTTTTTTTTTTTTTTTTTTTTTTTTGAGACAGGGTCTGGCTCTGCTGCCTAGGCTGGAGTGCAGTGGCATGATCATAGCTCACTGTAACCTCGAACTCCTGAGCTTAAGGGATCCTCCTGCCTCAGCCTCCGAAGTAGCTAGGACTACAGGCACATGCCACATTTTTAAAACGTTTTTGTAGAGATGGGGGCCTTTCTGCATTGCCCAGGCTGGACTCATATGTAGCTCCTGACCTCAAGTGATCATCCCGCCTCAGCCTTCCAAAGTATGAGGATTATAGGCGTGAGCCACTGCATCTGGCCTGACATTTTCTTAATGAACACAAGTTACAAATTATCGTCAGTGCTCTGGATGTGTTATGCATTAGCACTCCCCTACCTTCATGCTCAGGTGGCTCCGTATCCTAAATATTCTTAGCTACCAGTTACTTTCAAATTTTCTCATTAAATTTTCTTGCCTATGGCTTAGCAGAAATGAAATGAAATGGGGGGAAGGCTCTCTTTTTATTTTTAAACTTTGCATTACTATGACACAGGAGGACAATTTTCTGGTTATCCTGTGTGAGCTTTGCTATGGGGTGTCAGCCCCACAGAACGGCCGTGACTGCACACGAACGTGTTCTTACAGGGCGGCACTGACCAGCTTCGAGGCACAAAGGTTATCTGGAAGGGCATCTGAGACAGGCGTTTCATATGCAACATTATTCACTAATCGACAGCAACTTTTAAGAAGGTAAAAGTTGGTTATCTTTGAGTAAAAAAATAATAAGACAAGTTTCTAAGGTATATAATTTTAAAGTAGGCTCTAAGGATTTCATTCAAAAGAGCAACATATAAATGACAGATGTTTTAAAGAATAATTAAAGCTCTTTCCTCCAGTCATGGTATTTTCGACGAAAGCCGCTTCTATGTAAGGCGTAAGTCATGAAAATACAAGTTATACATACATAGGTAATTATATATCAGACTCTATATCAGAGTTGGCCATTCGAAGTGGGCTTTTCTCATCTCCTGTTTTAAAAGCAGGAGAGGGCCTGTTGTTAACTGGTTTATTTAAAGAAAGCATCACCATGTTCCCTCTAATACTCGCCAGAATCTAAAGCCCTCCAGCACGGATACTCCTCTCCCTGTGATAACAGCTTCATGATGTTCTAAGACTCACATTCAGCAAAGGCCACCTGAGCCAACGGGTGGCCTCTATGGAGAGAAGCCACAAATCTAAGCTGTCCCCTTTGTCTATAGACGGCATTCACGGGCTGTGCTCATGAGCTTCCAAGTGCTCTCGCTGACATGCGGGTCATACCAAGCAAATTCCAGGAGATGGACCAGGTATGGGTTGGCTTGCCCAGACCTGTGTGTCTGTGACTGGCCATTCACACTCAAGTAGAAACCAGCAGTCATTCAAAGCACATCGTCAGTGATGCAAAATTTCAAATGATCTCTGACCTGGGCTAAGCAGAGCAAGGATAGCAACAAAAATCCAGCAAATTCCTTAGCCTATGCTTATGCTCTATGACATTTGTGTGTTGAGAGGCTGATTTTAGTGATCATGAAAGTCATAAGCAATAGTTTCTAAATTTCAGCTAAGCAGAATGAAACAAACCCAACCTTTAATGGTTTTGAGGTGTACTAAAGGGGACCCACTGAGGCTCAGAAGTCACAGAGCTGGACTCCTTCCCTGGACTTCACCACACTAAGACTTCACGGAGAAAGGCTCAGACACACGCTACTCTGTGTCACCACGCAACAGAGCACCTTGCTGCAAGCCCTGAGAGGTCCTGAGGACAGCAGGCTGTTCTGATCCATGATGCCAGCTCCTGGATGGGGTCATCTCTGTCAAAACCAATTACTGATCTACAGCCAAGATGCTGGGCTCTAGCCCCTTTTCTTCCAGCCAGCCATGCGTCTTTAAAGAAGGCATTTCATATCTCAAAGACTATGTTTCTCTCTGTCAAATGGGCATAGCTCCCACTAGAGCCAAAGGCTATTGTGAGGGTTAGATACAGTGACAAATGTGAAAGTGTTTTTGGAAAAAGGAAAGCAGCATAAACATTAGCTTGATTTAGTCGTTTCTCGAGCAAGCATTTTCAAGTTCTGTGCAGACAGAGCAGTGCATGGAATCCTTCCTCCACTGCCAAAAAGAGAAGATTCTCCATGTGTGTGTCTCAGTATCGAGTCTTTGTCACTGCTGCAGAAATAGGAGGAGTGTCCATGGATGACCCTCACATTTGGAAGAACACTCTCCCTTTTACATAACAGGAAGCACAAAGCTGCCACTGGTATTATGTTAGAGAGAGAGAGTTCCCCACC
Organism: Avahi laniger; assembly: GCA_963575035.1. Classification (NCBI taxonomy): domain Eukaryota; kingdom Metazoa; phylum Chordata; class Mammalia; order Primates; family Indriidae; genus Avahi; species Avahi laniger. The sequence goes on from CAUYSK010073012.1 coordinate 100,579, forward strand.
CCACTAGCCAGGACAAGACTCAACTGTCAGAAGTCCCCTGGGAAGGTCACCAAGGACCAGCGGGGCCAGGTGGCACAGCCAGTACCTTTTAAAGGTCGTATCCCATATTTAGGCCTAAGCACAGGCTGGAAAATTTTCCCTGAGCTACCATTCAGTAGAGACACTGGCTTTTTTAACATTCCTCTTTAAAACATAAATAAGTCGTGGCCACTCCCACTCAAACCCAGGATAAAGAATGATTTTTCTTGGGTGAAAACTAATACAAGCCAAAAGCACAGTGAAATACCACCTCACACCCATTAGGATAGCTACTGTCAAAAAAAACTAAAACAAAAAACCTCAAACAGCAAATGCTGGCAAGGATGTAGAAAAATTGGAAAGCTGGTACACTGCTGGCGTGGAGGGAATGCAAAATGGTGCAGCTGCTATGGTAAACAGCAGGGAAGTCCCTTTAAAAACTACACATAGAATAGGACCCAGCAATTCCACCTCTGCGTACACACCCATGAGAATTGAAAACAAGGACACGAAGAGCTATTTGTACACCTATGTGCACGGCAGCATTATTCCCAATAGCCAAAGGTGGAAACAACACAGGGTAGCTGACAGATGGTGGATAAAGAAAACGTGGCACATACACACAACAGAATATTACTCTGCTTTAAAAAGAAAGGAAATTCTGACAGATGCTACAATGTGGGTGAATCAGAGGGCATTACACTAAGTGAGATAAGCCAGACACAGAAGGACAAATACTGATCCCACTCACATGAGGTACATAGAGCAGAGATGGCAAGTAGAATAGGGGCTGCCAGGGAGTCGGGGGAGGAAAGGAAATGAGCAGTTAGAGCTTCGTGGGGACAGAGTTTCAGCTCTGCAAGACAAAAGGAGTTCTGCAGATGGATGATGGTGATGGTTGCAGAATAATATGAATGTACTTAATGACAGGTACACTTAAAAATGGATGAAATGGTAACAATTTAAAAAAAAGAAAAATTCACAGAAGCTAATTTCCTCTGCGTTATTGTTTGGAACCTTTCCGAGGAGAAAGACAATTCTGGGTAGAGTGTGGTGCAAAGACTTCTCTGCTGCATGAGGAGCAGGTTGCATGTTTCTGGGGAATTCAAGGGGAAAGGAGCGTTTCCATGAAAAGCATCTGACTCAGAGCTGACATCCAAGAAACGAGCTGGTCCTGCCTCAAGTGTCCAGCTCACAGCTGAGGCTCGACATCACTAACAAGTACGCTCTTCTCTTCTCGGGATCACACATGCAGAAATTCTTGCTGTCTCCCATTTCTGAGAGAGGTGCCTATTTGTACCACATGGAAGATGAAGGTGTTTTCCCTGCCAGAGGAGACGAAATGTTTACACAGTCAAAGGACTCAGAACATGTGTGAGACTCCAGTTCCTTGGAAAATCCAAGATTTATGGGCTCTGTTCTGTACCAACCCAGGAGGCCATGGCTCCTTACACATGCCACCACCCGGGCCACCAAGACTGCTGCAGGAAGACTTCCCAGCCTGCGCACTCTGGTCAAAGCGCTCTGCTCCTTTCCCACCTTTTTCAAAACAACAAACAAAACTCCAGTAAATGTATCTTTGTAAATACAGAATGACACAAACTGAAGGAAGAATCTATTAGCAGTTCTGAGCACTGTGAACGAGCACATTGGGTAAGATAGATAATTATTTCTCTCCTTATTTCTTTCCTGCATCCCCAAAGGATTTGAGGTTACGACCGCGTGGTCAGAGCAACTATTTTTATGAACACAAAAGTTAAAGGAATGTTCAAGGTATCATAGTTAACCAGTACATCACAAATCATCCACTCTTGGGGTTTTCATTTTTCTTTAGGCTGAAAATAATCTCCTTTAGACCTGTATGCACTAGCCATGAGCAGAATGTGTTTAAGTGTGATCTTGTTTGGAGAAATCCTTTAAGGAAAATGCATGTGTGCTAGTATGTGCATTAAAACTTCTGGAAGAAATCAGAAGAAGCTATTAACAGTGTTTATTGTGGAGACAGAAAGTTGAATTGGGGCCATAAAGTACTCTCTCCTCATTTTAGTTTTCTGTAGTTTGAATTTGTTACAACATGCTAGTACATGTGTATATATATTCATTCATTCATTCACTCATTCACTCATTCAAGATAAAAGTTGGTATGTTCAGGGCAATAAGATACAGCCCTGACAGAAAATTCTTTATGGCCAGGTACGGTGGCTCACGCCTATAATCCTAGCACTCTGGGAGGCTGAGGTGGAAGGATCACTCGAGGTCGGGAGTTCGAGACCAGCCTGAGCAAGAGCGAGATCCCGTCTCTACTAAAAAATAGAAAGAAATTAGCCGGACATCTAAAAATATACAGAAAAAATTAGCCAGACATGGCGGCACATGCCTGTAGTCCCAGCTACTCGGGAGGCTGAGGCAGTAGGATCACGTGAGCCCAGGAGTTTGAGGTTGCTGTGAGCTAGGCCGACGCCACGGCACTCTAGCCCAGGTAACAGAGCCAGACTTTGCAGTAGGAGAGGGGACAGATACGACACCAGGAGAGGAAGGAGTTCTTCCGTCTGGGTCCTGGGTTATCAAGGCTCTGAAGGAGAGATGCTGCTTGAGCTAGGCCTTCCCTGGTAAACAGGGTTTTGCCGGGTGGAGAGGAGGAAAAGGACTTTGCAGGAAAAGGGAACAGCAGGAGCGAAGGCAGGCAGCTTGGTACAACCACCTGGTCAGCAGCCAGCGCAGGCAGGCGAACTCCTGAACTTTCATCCAGGAGTGTCTCAAGGAAATGAAAAAGAAAGAGTAACTTTGTTCGTTTTTAAAGTCCAGTACGTAATTTGTGCAAAGTCTGACCCTTCATACGGCATTTCAGACTCACTTGTTAAATTTCTTTTTTATGGTCTTCTTGGTAGAAGTTCACACCTGATCAAACATCTGTAAATGAGCTAATATAAAAAATGAAAATCCTGAAATATAAAGCAGATCCCTAAGCAGACCTCCAGAGCACGAACACGCGGTATGCAGCAGGCCTCACACCTTTTGAAATCCAATCGACACCTGCCTTGGGAACCGAGGAATTTACCATATGACTGTTGGGCACCAGGAGATGACCTACAACCTGCCTGGCTCAGCACCCGCTAAGTGGAATTCAGAGGTAAGGGTCCGACAGATCACATTTCCCTGGCTGTTCTCAAATCTGAGGTTAGACTGCAACCTTGGGCTTCTCAACTTAAGGTCATGTTGAGTGAGCACCTACATGTTTCAGATTCTGCACGGAGATGCTATCACCCAGTCCTCACTGGAAACCTGTGGGTAGACACTATTACTTCTTTTCTAGAGGGGAAAACCCGAGCTTCTGAGAAGTCAAGCGATTTGCTGAGTTCCTGATCAATAGTTCAGGATTTGGATCCATATCTTCTCACTCCACATTGAGTATTCTTTTCCCTGCTACATGCCACCTCCTCTGAGAAATGCCTCAAACTCAGCACCCAAGATGGCAGCTTCATAGAATCATAGTGTTAGAAACATAAGAAGTCCTGGATGTCTGGCGCTGTGGTCTCCAATCCATACGCTGAGAACATCCCACTCCCACGTCTATGATTCCAGATGCTCTCCCAGCACTGTCTATAGACTGAGCAAATCACAGATTGCTAGTAGCCTATCCAAATATTCTTCTCCCTTCTGCTACAGATACCTGGATAATGTGCTCTGCTGAAAAACTACATCATTCACCTCCTTTGCAGATGGGTAGCCAGGGAGATATATACATAAAAGAATAAGAAGCTTTCAAGGAAAACTCTTTGTCCTTCCATCACCCTTCCTTCTTCAAGCTGTGGGAAAGGCAGATGTGGCAGGAGCTCCTGCAGCCACTGTGGGATCATGAAGGAATGGCCAGGGAATCTCAGTGATCTTGGCTATAAATCAATACCTCTGGACTTCTTCATTGTGAAGGTCCAAGTCTTTGTGTATTTAATCCACCATGCGTAAAGCTCTGTTTCTGGAAGTTGCATGTAATTCCTAATCGATATACCAACTAAATATTAGCACTACTGATGTATGTTGTTCAAATGTTTATACTGGTATGATTAGTAAGAACCAAATTAATTCAAAAGAATAACTGAATAAAAATAGTTATTAGTCACAAATTTTCTCAACAGGAAGTAACAGAAGTACAGATGCTATGATAAGGGAGTCTGTGAATTTTTTTCTTTCACATTTAAAAGAGGTTTTTCACTTTTGGTAAGGCTAAAAGTCACCAGTCTCATTTGATCCATAAAGTGACTTTCTAAGGCCATTTCTCCGGCCTCACAGTGTGATTCTCTTTCCACCATCCCTCTCACCTTACTTTGAACTGCTGCTGCAGACACACCGTGCTATCAAAGAGTGAGTGAAAATGGCATGTTGGTCTTGAGCAAAAGTCCTGGGCTTCTTACGGAAAGCCAGCATTCGTAACAAAAAGTACTCTGCAAAGGGCACGATACGCACCTAAATCTTGGGTTACATTCTTAAGTCACAACCACCCACGAATGGGAAAAAATACTCCAGTTAGCTTCGCACGTAAAGACCAGCACACTGACTGTTTACCAGTGAGAACGGAGGGAAGAGGACAGGAGGGAAAGAGTGGGAAGGAGGATGGACAGTGTTAAAAAGAAACAAACCAACGACACTTCTGTGAACCAGAAGACGGAGGCACAATTTCCCCCCATGTTTTGTGATAGTCCTTGAAAGAGTCAAAAGAGAGTCACCATTTCACAGGTAAAATTGTGATTTTGAAAGCAATTACATACAGTAACTTCCCACCCAGCTACAGAACTGACTATGTCAAATAATTTAGTATTAACTGGCTTTGAAAATGCATGGCATTTTATAGCCCTAGAATTTCTTGCTGAGTTCAGTGACTTATTAATTATAAATGACATGTTATATCTTAGTTTGTCTTTCTGTTCTTTTCATTAGCCCTCAATAACTCCAAGTTCAGGTGGATGAGAAGTCTGTTCAAAAAATGTATGACATTTACTTAAAAGGAAGCACAGATTTTATTTCAGTCCAGTTAATTTGGTAATACAAATTAGTAGCTAATAAAATGTGGTTCAAGTGTGTGCCATATCAGATTCACGTCAACAAGCAGCATTTGTAACCAGAAGAACTAGTTTCTCTTTGTACCTGTAAGTTCTAATAATATCCTTGAATATTTTCTCTCTTACCCAGGTTAACGACCAACCTACAATCTTATTTACACTAATCTTTTTACTCAAATCCTTTCCCTGACAAATAGAACAAAGGTAAATTTTAACCAAGTGCAATATTACTAATTATAAATTCGTAAAGTTTGATTACACAAGGTTTGACTGTGTAACTGTCTATGACGCTAGTGCTCTCATATTTAAAGAAGATTTGGGTTGTTTTATGCTAGTACCCCCTTTTGAAAAAATAAAGTGAAGTCAAGATTATTGCTGATATATGTGTACATATGCCAATAGGACCCCTCTAGTTCAAAACTCACCTCCTCAAAGTATCATCTCCTACCTAGTGGTACTTCTGCTCTGCTCCTTCTTTAAATCCCACCAAAATAATGCAAGGGATTTGTAAGATGGTGAACACACACACACAGTCAAAAAAGACAAGAGAGGAGACAACAGTCATAGAATTTGAAAGCTAGAGGCAGATGAGTAAGTGTTAATCAGCCAGGTATTGTCAAAAAAGCTAAGTCTTAAGAAAACAGAGGAGAGAGTTGAGAAGCAACTTTACCCTACAGAAAGAACCTCCATAAGCTCAGCTGAAGAGCTTCAAAAAAGTACTGATCTCTATGTGCTATTCCCAGAGATGATAATTTATTTAATAGGCCTGGCTTTGAGAATTTTTAAAGATTTCCTAGGTGATTCTAATACACAGACAAGTTTGGGGACTACTGTTCTAACGTGAAAAACAGAGACTAAAAGGAAATAAGGCAAGTTGGAGAAAATAGAGATTATGCAGGGAAAAAACTTTAGAAAATACTCATAGATATCCTAAGGGAAATAACAAAATGTATTAAATCTGCATAACAAAAACAGGATTTATATAAAAGAAAAATTCAGAGAATAAAAAGGAGTTCTTGTAAAGTAAGACTATAACAGTAGATAAGAAAACTAATGAAAGGTTCCATGACAGAGTGAAGAAGTCTCCCTGAAAGCGTAACAGCAGATATAGAGAAGGAAAATAAAAGCAATATGGTGGGAAATTTAGGGCTAGACTAGGAGGTCCAACATGCAAATAACAGGAGTTCCAGAACAAGAATAAGAGAACATAAAACTGTCCAAAAAGTTTCCCAGACTGAAAGATGTGAGAGCCCACCAAGCACAATGGATGAAACACCCACATAGGCCCATCATTTTGAAATTTCAGAAAATCAGGGTATTGTGAAAACGTATTCTGTGCATGTGACCTCAAAGTGAGTTGCAGGACGCAGTTACTGGAGGACCAAGATAACTGCTGCTGTACGGAATATCCATCCCCCTCTTTAGGAATGTTAACCAGATTGCAGGAAATCCAAACAATTTCTTTTTTTTTTTTTTTTTTTAAGACAGAGTCTCACTCTTTTGCCCGGGCTAGAGTGAGTGCCGTGGCGTCAGCCTAGCTCACAGCAACTTCAAACTCCTGGGCTCAAGCAATCCTCCTGCCTCAGCCTCCCGAGTAGCTGGGACTACAGGTATGCACCACCATGCCCGGCTAATTTTTCTATATATTTTTAGTTGTCCAATTAATTTCTTTCTATTTTTAGTAGAGACAGGGTCTCGTTCTTGCTCAGGCTGATTTCAAATTCCTGAGCTCAAACAATCCGCCCGCCTCGGCCTCCCAGAGAGCTAGGATTACAGGCGTGAGCCACTGTGCCTGGCCCAAACAATTTCTTTTAGCAGAAAGTAAATAGATCAAGAAAGCAACTGGATGGCTTACACATCATCAGTGACTTTTTTTTCTTTTTTCCCTTTTCTTTTTCTTTGCGTGGTATAAAAGGTTAGACAAGTATACATTACAGGCTCAGAGATCTACCTCATCTTGCTGCCGCCCAAGACTGCCTCACATGTAAGTTCTCCCTGAATAAAACTTTGACTACCTACCAACCTGGAGTGGTCTGCCTTTTTCCTCGGTCTGAGCTTGCCGTGCACTTAGAGAGAGCAGTTCTCAGTCCTGGCAGGAAATTTTCCCAACACAGGATCAAATGGGAGGTCTCAGAAGTTACTGAGAGAAAAATTATAGGTCACATACAAAGGATCAGGATTCTGAACTTATTTGGATTTCTCAACAGCAACATGAAAGCTGAAAGACAATGTACAATAAAGAAATAATCAACAGAGTAAGTAGACAACCCACAGAATGGAGAAAATATCCACAAACTGTACATCCCACAAAGGACTAATATCCACAATCTACAAAGAACTCAAACAAATCAGCAAGAAGAAAACAAACACTCTCAAAAAGTGGGCAAAAGACATGAACAGAGTTTTTTCAAAAGAAGATAGAAAAATGGCTGATAAACATATGAAAAAATGTTCAACATCACAAATCATCAGGGAAATATAAGCTGATAACCACAATGAGATACCACTTTAACCCTGTCAGAATGGCCATTATTTAATGGTCAAAAAACAATAGATACTAGCATGGATGCAGAGAAAAAAGAATGCTTATGTACTATTGGTGAGACTGAAAATTATTACCACCTCTGTAGAAAACAGTATGGAAACTCCTCAAAGAACTAAAAGTTGACCTACCATTCGATCCAGCAATCTCACTACTTACTGGTTGTCTACCCAAATGAAAAGAAATCTTTTTATCAAAATGACACCTGCACCCAAATGTTTATCACAGAAAAATTCACAATTGCAAAGATATGGAATCAACCTAAGTGCCCATCAATTCATGAGTGTATAAAGAAAATATGTATGTATAGACCATGAAGTACTACTACTCGGCCATAAAAAGGAATGAAATAATGTCTTTCACAGCAACTTGGATGGAATTGGAGACCATTATCCTGAGTGAAGTATCTCAGGAATGGAAAAACAAACACCACATGTGCTCACTAATAAATGAGAACTAAATTATGGGCACAAAGAGATGTAAAGGACATTGGAAACCAAGAAGCGAGGAGGGTGAGAGGGAGGTGAGGGATAAAAACCTACCTATTGGGTACAATGAACACTATGAACACAATGAACACAGGCACACCAAAAGCCTGATTTCAGCATTATACAATGTACCCATGTAACAAAAACATTTGTGCCCCCTTAATATTCTGAAATTTAAAAAGCAAAGACAATGATGCAATGCCTTCTAAATTTTGAAAAGAAATTATTTCCAACCTAGAACTACATGGCCTCTATCCAATATGCCTCTAAAATAAAGACACTTTCAGAAATGTAAGGTCCAAAACTATTACAACCCTCCACCATTTCTCAGGAAACTACAAAAGATGTATGACATCTAAACAAGGAGTAAAACACGAAAGAAAAGCAGAAGGTGTCCAGCAGAGGCTGGGCAACCCAGGAGGCAGAGTCTCTCCAGAACAAGGGAGCATGGGAATCCTGATACTGACTGTGCTTCAGACTTAGAGGGGAGCCACTGTAGAATATTTAGAACAAGGTCCACATTGGTCAGAAGTTTCTTGGAGAAATTTTTCCAAGAAGACAAAATTGATAGAATATCTAATACATGATGTATTTCTTACAATAAAAAATGTTTAAAAACTCAGGCAGCCAATAACTCCAGGGAAAAGAAGAAGCTGAGCGAGAAATAAAAATTTAAAATAGTGCTCCACATTGCTCTCTGTCATGAACAGTATTTTCAAAATCACGATCACTGAAACACTGAATTTTTATTTAACCAAAAATTGTGATATAATTATGTCGTGAGAATGGGGGCAGGAAGCAGGACATAAAAGAGGTGTACGTGTGTGTGTGTGTGTGTGTGTGTGTGTATGTTTGAAAAATGAGAGAGATCTAATCCTCATCTTTCTCTCTCTACTGAAGTCGATTTTAAAAGCCTAAATATGGAAAGGAAAAAAGAACACATGCATATTATTTAGACATATGGAAGTAAATAACAAAAGAGTAAGATAACACAAATGAAAATATTTACCTCTGGTGAGTGGGAAATGGGGACGGAAAGAGTAAGGACGCTTCTCTCCAAAAGCTTTGTAGAACTTTATGATTCTTTATGTATAATGAATGTGAAAAATATAAATATTTTTATGTCAAAATGTTTTATGTGTTTTATATTAAAATGTTTTAATTATGAATGGCTTGCCTTAATTTTTAGCACGACCATTTGAGATTCTATTGTATCATCTTAATAATTCAAATTTTTTCAATGATACACCAGCTTCTCATATTTTCACTGCTTGAATTTAAAACAAACCTATGTGAGTGCTAATAATTATTAAGATTAGTAAAGTTTTAAATATAACCTTTCTGTTTCTCATCCTTGTGGAACATCAGGAAAAGTTTATTTTAAAACCCTAATTTGAAACAAATTTGCCCAAGTAATTTGGCATTTAAATATTTGGAAATTCAAGAGATGCAAAGGTCTCTCAAAAACACTGGGGCCCTCCCTCACTGAATTACCTTGAGCTTCTCTTGCCCTCATTGGCACCCCAGGGTCTGCATTTGCTCTTTCACTTAGAATCAATTTCCCATATATCCTCTTCGCTCCCGGCCCAGCAGAACACCTCGTAAACTGATGGTTTTGGCTTTTTGCACCCTGAATAAGAGCTCAGGTGGACGTGGTTGGGCTGCGGGTACCCCTGGCTCCAGTCCCCTCTGGCTAGACAGACGCCCTTCATTAGGCTGTTAGCATTCACAGAGGCCTCACTATTTCTGGGCTCTGAGACAACTTGGTTGTCTTCTGCACAGTGATTTTGTCGTTTCTGACACCCTCACTAGCTCTATTGACTGATCATTTTAAAGATGACCTTGTCCTCCTTCGGTATCCCTGTAGACAAAGTGACATTCCTTCTCCTCACCCAGCATCTGGACATTCCAGCATCTGCTTAGTCGTCATCACCGAAACCCACATCTCCTGATGTCCCTGCTCCTAGGGTTCCAGCAGGGGACTTCCCTGGGTAGGGGCACACTAAGGAACAACAGGGATCCCAGAAGGTTCAGATCCACATGAGCTGTGAAAGCAGTCCTGCAACTCGGATCCAGCTTAGGAGAAACCAAGTCCTAACTCCTGCAGAAAGGCATGTGGGGACCTCTCGCCGCTCTGCGCTGGGGACAGGAAGTGTGAAGAGTCAGCGAGAGCCACAAGGGAAACCATGAAGGAAAGAACAGAGCTTCGTTTTCCCCCAGGTAAAAACCACACAACGGAAATTCATTCTTTAGACCTTCACGGTCAGTTGCTAAAATGTCCAGGCCATTTGAGCCTATTCCAAACTCATCATTTGCAGGATATCTTGAGGGTCTGTTTTGTCATGATGTCGTGCACACAGAGCCCACCCTGTATGTCTCAGTTTCTAAGTATTGTACGCAGCCTGCAGCACACAAATAGAAAATCATCAAATGTCTTGATGATCAAGAGCATGTGACAGGGAGATTCTCATATTCTAATAACTTAAGAAACACAATTTTCTGAGTTAAAACCTCATAACGCAACTCAAGCATAGTAAAACTGTATATAATTATGAATATGTTGTAGCTAAGTACTTATCTTTTAAATTAAATCTTGATAGGCAGAGCTTTTTTTTTAAATAACTGCATGTATTCTGGGGGCATATACATCAAAACTGAAAGTACATCAGGAGTCAATATTTTTAAAAAATCAAAGAATCCTAGTTTGGAGGGGCGTGTGAGTGTATCTCATTTAACCTTCTGTTATAATATCCCTGACAAACAGTCATCCGAGCTCTCTGTTTTTTGAGGCTATTCCAGTATGGAATGAGCTCAGTATTGGAAGGTCTATTTTTATGCAGCAGAGTGAGCACTGCTGGTCTCTGATCTTTAAGACAGAGACTCTGAGGGTTTTCCAAGGAGCAAGGGGCAGCCAATGGCATTGCTCTCAGCCCTCCCTCTTGGCTGACTTCTCTCACCAACAGTTGCACACATCACAAACATCTCACAAGGGTAAGCGGCATTAAAATGTATCTAGGCCCGGCGTGGTGGCTCACGCCTGTAATCCTAGCACTCTGGGAGGCTGAGGCAGGCGGATCGTTTGAGCTCAGGAGTTCGAGACCAGCCTGAGCAAGAACGAGACCTCGTCTCTACCAAAAATAGAAAGAAATTAATGGGACAGCTAAAAATATATAGAAAAAAAAAATTAGCCAGGCATGGTGGCATGTGCCTGTAGTCCCAGCTACTCAGGAGGCTGAGGCAGGAGGATCGCTTGAGCCCAGGAGTTTGAGGTTGCTGTGAGCTATGATTACGCCATGGCACTCTAGTCCAGGCAACACAGTGAGACTCTGTCTCCAAAAAAAAAAAAAAGTATCTAAAAAGAAATAGTCCACATATCCAACGCATTCAGGAAATGTATACAGCTTATTAAAGTCTAAAAATGGTCTTGAGACCATTTTCTAACAGCAGAATCGCAAAAGAGTAAAATGTTTCAGGTTACAGACAGATGTAATGAAAAGCAAGATGTAGTAGGTGAGAGGAGGGAAGCGGCCCTGGGCCCACAGAGCCTTGGCCATCTTGCCAGGAAACGGTTGTAAGTGTTTTTAGACTGTAGGTAAGGAGTTGGCTTGAAACCAGATCTCAGTGTTAGGTGTCTGCTTAAGTAAATTCCATCCTTGCTGTGCGCTCCTTTCAGCCATTGAGAAAATTCATCACTTCAACTTAGAGGAGACAGAAGCCATGCCTAGGGTTGTTAGGCCATCACCAAAGATGAGAAAACACAGTGAAAGGCAGGAGTGGTGCAAAGGAACCCAAACTAGAGTAGCCTCTACGGCAGTGCCAGCAGCAGAACGAAGCCTTTGCTGGTTGCTGTTCATACGCGCAATACTATGGTTCAAAGGATGTTTCCACTCCCTTCTAAGCCACAGTCCACCAACCGTGCTCACGGCTGGGCTCCTCATTTCAGCTCTTTGGCTCACACTCGTGCAAAGCCACAGTTACAAAGCACACATCAGGTGCCAGCCTCACTTCCAGGCCATGCCCTGGTGCCACACAAATGAAAATACAGGATGCCCAGTGAGATTTGGATGTCAGATAAGCAAGAAATAACTTTTTAGTGTAAGTATGTATCAAATATTATATATTTATACTGAAAATGATCCACTGTTTACTTGACATCCCAGTTTCACCAGGGCCTCTGTATCTTCTCAGCTGCCCCACCCTGAACCCTGCATGCAGCGGAGGCCAGCCTCCCTCACGGATCACCTCTCATCAGTCCTCCTGGGATGTTTTCTGCACTGCAGGCTGTAGTTCATCAGATGTATTTTAATGACTTTGAACCTCACTAGGAAGCGGGTGAGAGTCTCATTTTGTTTCTTCCATTGAGGCTCCTCCTCAGGGGCATTTTGCAGCATTTACACACCAAGACCATCAGGGGAGAGGTTTCTGACAACCTACAAAAGACCGTGTTAGAACCTGTCCAGAGGTGTGGCTGTTGGGATTTTTTTTCATTTACATAATCGAGAAGGGACGTTCCAGCAATTCCTCCCAGCAGGACCACCAGGCTCACGACAACTTCTTCCCACCATCCAGGCAGAAACGCATTTAGCAATCTTAAAATTGCCTCACCGAAAAACCCTCTGTATTTCCTTCAAAACACCATTATCTGTAGTCTCCTGAATGAAATGTCAGGGGCTCAGCAAGAAAGAGTGGACAGAGAGCGAAGAACAGAGTGCAGGGGACGTCGCCAGCAAGGTGTCAGGGAGTCCACACGCCATGGAGAGCAGCCCCCGCAGGAAGCAGGGACGGAAAGCGAGCCCAGCTCCCTTGGCTAGGACTGGGGAGGGGACATCTTTTTCTTCTCTGACAAGCCTCAACAGCTGGCCAAGATGTGAGCCCACAAGGCATGCAGAAGGATGTCCCTGTCAATCTCCTACCCCCAAGGGAGCACCTTTTACAATTTTATGCTTTGCCAGCTTGGAGTCACCCCGCATTCCAGGAGAATTTCTCAGCATAGGGAGAAAAGGACACAGAAAACACGGGCAATGAGTAAAGTCTCAAGCCCAGCTGTCCTTCACTGCAGTGTTGAATGAGGGACTCTACATAGCTACAGGAGCAGGTCCCCGTGTGCTTCAAGCCTCTGGCACTCACTTAAGAGGCTAATTTTCAGGCAACATTCTCTTACTCAGCACTTCTAGTCAAAATAATCAGTGCAGTGTCTAAGGAGGAACAGGGAATGAATAGGGCAGTGTAGGAATCCCTCGTTGCTAATGAAACATTTTAAAATCCAGGACAGTAACAGCCTGTACTATGTAACACAGAGGAGACGCTTACCATGGCGCCCCCCACACCCTGTTTTTTTTTTTCTTATTTGCAAAAGGGAAAAAATAGAATTTATGCACCTTAAAAAAATATAAAGTGAAAAATTATCCATTAGCACAGCAAAGACCTATTTCCAGGAAACAAGTTTTAAAAGAAAATTCCTGACGTCCTAAGGTTGAAACCGGGAGGTGCCATGACTTTGAATGTGAAGGATGAAAGGGCCACTGTGTCCAGGTGCAGCTCAGGCTGGCCTGGTTTCATCCGTTACAGGAGGCTGCTTAAACCCCTGGTTGTAGTCCAAAAATACCCTGGCAGTTAGCATCCTGCATTAAAATTTATAAACCACGAAAGACCTTTTCTTACAGAAAAGCTAATTCAGGCTGGGTAGCCTTTTATAAAAAAAGTTTTAAAAGGGGTAGTCATCAGAAGAGGTTATATGGAAAACTAGAGGAAAGTAATGCTTTTCACTCCCTCAGAACATACTAAAAATATAGCAATAGTAATTTCAGAAGGAAGGGAAATGGCACCAAGCATAATTTCATTTCTAAGAAGTCCCAGGAATGAACACTGGAACTACCAGAATTAACTTTTAGGGGTGACAAAAAATGGCAGGAATATTACAAGGAGCCGGAACCTGGCAAGAGGGTGGGAACGGGCTGCCCCTTGGTGTCTCCGCTCTGGGGCCGGCTGAGAGGCTCCACTCTCTCTGGACTGTAGGTAGGTGGGTCTGAAAAGGCACCTGGCCACGGACCACGCCTGCCACCCACTCTCCTCTCTCCACTTGGCCACACTCCTTCACTCCCAGCTGGACGTTTGCTGAGCGCCTCCTGCATGCCGCCCTGGCATTAGTCCCGAACATCCTCCACGTGCAGACCGGAGCTTCACTTGCTCAAAAAAGCCTTCTTGAATCCCGACAGAGTGGGTCAAATCCCCTGCTCTGGACTTCTGCTCCTGTCCTAATCCTCAGCACCCTTTTCAATTGCCTGACCTCACCCTAAGATTAGGGACACGGGGGACTGTTTCTTCTATCCACCACGTATCCATCCTCCCCCACTCATTCACCTGACACCCCCCCACCGGATGTTTAATGAATATTGATGAAATTAATAAAGGCCATTTGCTGTGATTCCAGTTTTCTATGCCTAGTTTATCTTTTATTACAAAAAGACCTGGAGATTTGGCTCCAAATTCAGAATTTTAAGGAGACTGGTAAAGCAGAGCAAGTGGCAGCAAGTCCCAGGTAGCCATTAAAATAGATGGCCCGAGCTTGAGCCCTCTCCACAGCGGGGCCACCAACCGCAGCCAGGTGACTGCCTGGCTAGGAGGACTCTGCTTCTCCACAGGCTGAAATGACAGTACAGGAAGCCTGAACAGACCTGGGAGTCAGCCCGGGCCGGCCAGCCTGCACACCTGCAGAACCCACCTGCAGGGGGACCGTCCCCAAGACCCATGCTGGGTTTTTCCAGTTTTGCTTTCTTCCTGATTCACTCAGTCAGACATTCCTATCAGGAAATGATAAACTTCTAGAGTAACAGTAACAATATCATTAGTAATGATTTTTAAATAGCTACCATTTATTGAGTGCCGACTGTGTAATACCCAGGCACAGTGCTGAGCGTTTTATATTAATACATAGCATCTATTTATCCCACACAGCAGCCCGGATGGGAGCCATAGCATCAACCCCATATTTCAAATACCAATTCAGCAAGCTACAGAGATTTACAGAGGTCCCACAGCTAATCACGATGGGCACTGCAAACTCCATCTCCTTGGCCTGCTCTAGAGATCCTAGTGGGTATCTGGACACTCAGGAAGCACTTAACAAATCGTCTCAATGGAGCCTGAGCAGAATAGAACGAGTCCTTGTGCTTCAGCTTACAGAACCTCCCACCTGGGCCCACACATACACCCACCCCCAGAGTCTGCCTGAGGGGACCCTGGTCTGACAGAGGTCACTGGCCAGCTCTGCAGTGGCCCTGGGCTGCCACACTGTGCCAGATCTGAATGACCCTTGAGACTCAGTGACGCTCATGGAGTCTAGTGGGGGTGCTGGATCCACATTCCAGGAGGTTGCTGAGTTCCACTAACACCATAAAACTGCAAATCAAGAGGGTTTTGCAGGAAAGACCAAAGGGACGGGACTGTGCTTTGTTTCTGCTGAGAGTGGCCCCATGCTGTGGGAGTCTGGGCTCCCCTCCACCTCGTCTCAGCAGTTTCTGCCAAACATTCTTTCCCTCACATCCTCCCCTGACCCTCTGTCCCCATCTGCTCTCTCCATCTATTTGTGGATGTGTTTAGGGCTAAGAAAGCTGGAGTTGGATTTCATTCAGTATCTCCAGCAGATTCCAGGAAGGTTTCCTTTATTATCATTACTCAGGCAGAGAAAGATCTTTTTACCTGTCTTCACATAGAGCACAATGATTCTCAACTCAATTCTTCTGTAAACTGTTGTATTATACCCTTCCTACTTTTGAATTGTTTTTAATCTGTTGGGTTTATACTGCAGAAATCTGTTTTTGCTACCTCAACTACATATTTTATCTCTTACATCAAACTGTGAAAGAAGCTAGCGTTCTATCAGAGGAAGATTTCTGACTCAACCGGGTATGCAAGAACCCAGTTTTCAATCCCACAAAATGTTTATTTCAGTCTTAATGCAGCTGATGCAAAGATAGATGAGTCATGACAGAAATGGAAATATGTACATAAAAACTGTAGTTCCCACAATTTTCCATGAATTCATTATCTCCAGAGACCAAGAGACCTCAGAAACCAAGCAAACAGGAGGAGCAAGAAACTGTATAACGACAGCTCACGAGTATGCAGCAAGTCACTCGGAACAAAGACCCATCTAAGAGGCGGGTATTCCCGTTGGTCAGCCCCATTCTGCAGGTGAGGAAACGTAAGTGATCACAAGACTAACTTAACTGTAAGAGCTAGGGATAATGAGTAGTCAGTCCAGAGCAAGGGCAAATATTTTAAAGTCTAATATCTTTTTACAGTCTAGCAAACCCCCAGCAATGACACCACATCGTCTTCTCAGCTGCATCTCCTGATATGAGCGGATTTAGAAGAATGAAGAAGGAACATGCGCCCGACAGTAATCGAGTGGCTTCCCTAGAACAGTGCGAATCGCCCTTCTCATGAGAACCCCTAGAGGGCTGTTACAAGCACAGATTCCCACGCTCCACTCATGGAAACTGCACTGCCTTCGATGGTTTCTAGAAGGGCCCAGGAATCTGTACACATACCTAGCAACCCAGGTGATTCTTACCTTCAATGGTTCTCTCCCTTGATAAATAAATTATAAATATCAGAGTACTCCACGACTTGCTCAAAGTCAAGGTCACTTATCTAAAGCGAGTGCCAAAGCCCAGATAGACTCACAAACTCCAGACACCAGTGACCTTTCCACTCGCCCCGGGAACTTGTGAACAAAAAGCCATCCTACAACCTGCAGAATGCAGCGGGACTCAGTTTCTCCACACCACACACACGAGTGTCTCAGATCCACAATAGCAAGCCCCTGGCAGAAATAACTCAGCTACAAGATCAAGTCCCATGAACCCATGTCCCTTTACCCAGCACAATTACGGCTTTCGATTAAACCGCCTGCTTCTTCGCCGCCGAGGGCAGACAAGGAATTTCCATGCTGCAGTCTGTCAGCGTCTGTCACAGGGCCACCACCCTTCCAATGGGCAAGGACCTCCCAGGGGACCGTGGCCCCCCCCCCCGCAGGGCAGGCGGGGCTTGCTGCCACTCCACAGGTCCTCTCGCCCCAGCTTATCTGACTGGCTGCAGGACAAGTTCTATGTTTTGTCTGCCTGAAAAATCTAATGGAAAGAACTATTATTAGAAACACTTATTTTATCAAGGAAAATATGCTCTCAAAATGTTCAAGAAAGGGTACTGCCTGGTTCCCAAGGAACAGCCTGACTCCCAGGAGAATATATATTTTTATATATATATAATATATACACATACATACACTACACACATATAGTCTAGATATATATGTGTACATATATGTGGTAGGCATATGAATATTATTTAGGTAAACATATATTCACAATTGTGATAGCAAATATTACCTTTATTTTTCAGCGGTTTTTTTTGAAGTAAATTTTGACCCTTCATTTTTCAATTGCAGGGGTAACAAATATTCCAGTGCTTTTCAACTTTAATGTGCTCACGAACCAACCAGGTCCCTTGTTAAAATGCAGATTCCTGTTCAGCAGGTTGGGGTGGGGCTGAGAGCCTGCATGTGTGACAAGTTCCCAGGGAAGGGCGCTGACTCTGAGGGGCACGAACTACTCTGTGAGTAGTAAGACTCCAGCTTGTGGTGAATGGCTTTTTCACATCTACATAAAATAGCAACTGTCAAAGCCTAGAATATATAAAACAAACAAACAAAACTATATCACAATTAAGTTACCCTTTCTTGGATGAATGCAAAAGAAACTTCAGAACCTGGGCACTGCCTCTTGGCTATCATTACAAACATTTTTCACTCTTAGAGTCACTTCAGAGTGCAAGTTAGCAGACAGATCTTGACTTAAGAGAATCAAACTGCTTTATTTTTCAGAAGGGGGCAGAAAGCACTCAGAATTATGGGTATTTTTCTCTCATTTCCAACACTCTGATCTGAGGGTAAACGAAGAAAACTGGGGCTTGTCAGACCCCACTAACCTCTCAAATTTGATTCTGCCAGTCTATAAACAATTAAAATTTCACTCAAGTCCTCATGGAAGCTATGGGGGAAAATATACAAACTGTATTATTCCAAATATTCTTCTATATGGAGGTTAGCCCTGCTTATTACTTTGTTTAAATATTTGCAATAAGTACATTAACCATTATCCTCACTCTAAGGCGTCAAATATGAAATTATACCTAAAATGCATTGGTAATAACCAATAACACACGTGAGAATGGACACGTCTCATGTGAAGGACACAGAGAAACACAGGCAAGGATCCCTGCAGGAGGAGCTCCACATGTTTAGGACCAAGGGCCACACCTGTGAAATAATAATGTCATGAAGGACTCCAAAACCATCCACACGCCTAGCACAGGGTATGGAAACAGCGTATTTAAAGGATGATCTAATCCGTGCACACGGGAAGTCAAAGGAATCAACTGTGGTGGGGTTTCAATCTGTCCTTGAAGGGTTTCAAAAGGCATAGAAGAGGAGGGAGAAGGAGGACAGGGATGGGGAAAAATAAAGAAGCAGGAAGAGAACTTAAGCTTTTGGGTCACATCTCTGTGCCAGGCACTGAGCCACTTGCTAACAGACAAATTACCTAATTTAGTCTCCCCAGTAATCCGGCAAGGTTGGCAATATTACACCAATTTGATGAACCGAGAACTGAAGCTCAGAACAGTGAAATGATTAAGGTCACAGAGCTGGTAAGTGGTCCCACAGGTATTTGAATTTGGGCCTCTTTGATACCAAACTCAATAATTGATCCAGGCTAAACCAGCATTCACCAAAGCACATTTCACAGCTCCCTAAAATGTTAATTATGAGTCAGGAAACAGACAAGTTCAGTGTTCAAATAAATTTTGAAAGCTCTTAGGATAAATAATAGTGCTAATAATCTTACAGATATGAGTTAACATTTACTGAATGCTTCCCATGTACTTGGTTTAAAAGGGTTTTGTTTTCTTGGTTGTTGTTTTTAGACATGGGGTCTCGATGTGTTGCCCATGCTGGCTTCTAACTCCTGGTCCTCCTGAGTAGCCGAGACTAAGGTGTGTGCCACAGTATCCACCTGTTGTTTTAACAGAAATCTCTCAGAGCCTTTAATATTCTAACCTGCATTGAAAGTTTCTAATATATGTGTTGGAAAATAATATTAGCAATCCCACATGAAATTGATCATACAAAAACACAGTATTAAAATGCAATGACTGGGCCACGCGCGGTGGCTCATGCCTGTAATCCTAACACTCTGGGAGGCCGAGGCAGGTGGATCGCTCAAGGTCAGGAGTTCGAGACCAGCCTGAGCAAGAGCAAGACTCCGTCTCTACTAAAAGTACAAAGAAATTAATCGGACAACTAAAAATATATAGAAAAAATTAGCTGGGCATGGTGGTGCATGCCTGTAGTCCCAGCTACTCGGGAGGCTGAGGCAAGAGGATCACTTTGAGCCCAGGAGTTTGAGGTTGCTGTGAGCTAGGCTGACGCCACGGCACTCTAGCCAGGGCAACAGAGCCAGACTCTGTATAAAAAAAAAAAAAAAAAAAAAAAATGCAATGACTGAAAGTAGACTCTGACGGGTTTCAGTTGTAAATCATTATCCTAGCTTAAGAGCTAGACATTATGCCTGGTGACTTTCTATTCTTCCTACATCCCCAGCTAATTTCATTTGAATACACAGCTATGTGACAAAGTGTATGTGGCCTTCTCAGCCAACAGGACAGAGAGTGGAAAGTGGAGAATGTGGCTTCTGCTGTGGCATCGAATAGCTAGGTAAGTCTAGTCGCTCACCATTTGAAATATCAAGAGACAAAGGCTCTGGACAGGACACCAGAGGAATCTCTCCTGTCCCCTTTGTCATATCGATGATAGCAATTATCGTAATTTCATAACTACAGCTTTTATAAATCTTTGTAAACTTTATCTGCATCAGGCTTGAACTAGCCACACATGCCCTGGCTCCCCTGGCATACTGAGCAGTTCTTACGCACATCACATAATGGGATCCTGCCATTAAGCATTGCTTACTGCTGTTGACTTTCCCAGGTGTCTTCACATCTATGATCTTGGCAGTAGCTGGGCATCTTACTCACTCTGGACTGGATGCAGTTCCTTTCTCCCTCTTCACAGTTTCTGCTGCTAACTTGTCTTATCTGAGCACTTCCTTAGATGACACTGGGGAAGTGAACACACTTTGCCGCTCTGCCAGCGGGCATGAGAAGGGAGACGTACAACACATTTCAGGGAATCACATGCAGAATGCAGTGTCTGACGGGATATGACAGGGAAGGAGGGAAGGTCCACAGCTTGACGTGGCGCAACAGCAAGATGACAGGATCCCCACTCAGGCACTGGGAAATGTGGCAACATGAACCCACAGAAAGAAATTCGGCATGGGAAGACAAGAAAGGAGAAAATTCCTTCAGGAAGCGAGGTCTGTGAGGCTCTTAGCAGGAAAGAGATTGGGCCACAGAAAAGATGACCAGAGTGGTGTAAACAGTTTAGCTGCCATTAATAGCAAAAGTGTATTGTTTGATTTATTGAGCGTATTTTTTCTGTATGTCGAGCACTGAGTTAACTGCTTTATTCAGCAATCATGCGGGGTCGCTACTATTAAGCCCAGTTGAGGAAATGGCTGAGCGAGGCTAAATATAATAATATGTTGCCATACAGGTAGGAAGAGGCAGAAATGAAATTCAAGCTGCGGTCTTATGTGAAACTAGACTGTACAGTAAAAATGTCCCACATTGCAACTTCTCGTTACTAGGCAAGACAAGTGAGTAGGCAAACCCGCAAAAATAACAAGCACCCAATACTATGAAAAGCTAAACAGGGGAGTCTTTGGATTTCCCACCTTCCTAATCTATCTTTGGTGAAATGTCGATTCCATTCGGCAGTCATGACTTAATTATGATTAATAAAAGACTGAGTGTGTAAAAACTATTAATACATTTTACAATAAAACAATAAAGTATCTTAGAGCATGCTGACAAACATCATTTAGTTTATAATCGTCCAACATTATTGTATATGCTTGAGGATTCGTTAGTTCCAATGCAGTCTTTCCTGGCTGCCTCCTGTCCACGAACCTCAGGCTGAGCATGGGCTGACTGACATTGGTTTCAACAAGTGCAAGGATTAGCCTGGAATGCTAACTTCACTGAGTGGCCACAGTACGTTTTGCAACTTCTTCCCACTGGAGGTCGCCGTTACTTCACGGTTCCAGAGAAAAACCTCAGTCTGTGGTGGCAAAGACACCGGACCCTTTTATCTACCCGGTCTGGCTGTATTTGCGTAAAGAAACCAAGCAAATAACCAAAACAATGACCATATTTGAAACATGTTTCAGAGCATGTGCATAAACTGTCCTTAGAAAATTCATCAGTGATAACAGCTTATTTTCAAATACTTAATGTTTCATTTTTACGTGTTTTAATTTTCAAATTGCTATACCAGTGGATACACGTCATTATACATTTCTCCAAACCTACAGAATGTCCAGCACAAAGAGTGAACCTTAATGTAATCTATCTACTCTGGGCGATAACGACGAGTCAGTGTAGGTCCTTCGACTGTAACAAACGTCCCCCTCTGGTGCAGCACGTTGACAGCCGGAGAGGCTGTGTTTGTGTGGGGGAGGGTCGCACGGGAAATCTCTGCACAAACTTCCCATCAAGTTTGCTGTGAACCTAAAGCTGCTCTAAGAAATAAATTCTTTTTTAAAAAAGTCAAGTTAAAATCTCTACAATTAAAACTAAGTACCTGTTTCATATGTTGGGCAAGCTAATCCATTCCGAAAGACACAACGTGCTATCTAGTTGCATAACTTTGGCCAAGTTTCTAACCTCACTAAGCCTCAGTTTGCTTATCTATAACAGAGATAATAATTATACCAACTCATGGGGCCGTTGTGAAGATTAACACACGCTGTATGAAAAGTATTTAGCACAACACCTGGAACACCATCAGCACAACATAAATGTTAGTGACCGCTATTGTTATCCATTGAGCCAATCAGGTGAGTACCTGCCTCCTGAACGTGTGACAAGGTTTGAGTTCATATTTGCAAAGTACTTAAAACCAGGTCCACTACACAGTGAAGACTGTTTACATATTTGTCAAATAAGTCAGTAAAAAAATAAATACACTAAAGCTAGAAGCCTAAATAGGTAACACGCAAACACCACTTCAAGACTGTAAAAATTCACCTGTATTATCATAACAATTCAACACGCTCATTCTTCAAGGCTGAAAAGAAATGAGACCTAACATTTGTCATTATCAGTTTTTGAGTTTCTAAATAACTTGGATGGCCAAGTAGCCTAAAAGGACATCCTAACATAGACCATGTCTCTTAAAGACAAATAGCACTGCACAAATGGAGTATGTATCCTAGTTTACCTTTTAAAGAAACGATCTTGTTCCATCAGATGCTGCCTCTTTTTGAGACCATTAGTGACCACAATAAGTGAAACCACTTGTGTCTTTGGCTTTCAAGTATTTACCCACCAAACCGAGTCATATGTGGCAAGCATTGCTGGAGATCCCAGCAGAACCAACACAGTGTCTTTCACGCTGTAGGGGCTCGGTAATCATTTGTTGAGTGAATTAACATAGAATCTAGGCGTAAAGATTTAAATGAATACTTAGACTCTAATGAATCCTGGGCAAGTCCATTTAACCTCTCTTGGACTTGAGTTCCCCCTTCGAGGAAGGATTTGGATGAGCTTACCTCCAATGTCCCTCAGATCTATGCGTTAAGGTTCCTAATCTTTGAGTCACAACCCGCAGGCCAAAGCATAGGCCTTCAGGGACCTCATGCATTAGGGAAACGCCACCATCACCTACATGCATCAGAATCCCCAAATGGACGAAGCCATGAGTCATGGAGATATTTACATTTGTACCCAAATGAACACATATCATCCTAATGCCCTCAATGCACTAGAATTTAAAGAACTCCCCTAAGTCAGGACTAGAAGCTACAGCTCTTGCCCCCAGGGTCTATGTTGAACAGGTTATCTAACTGCGAGGCACGAAGCCAGGTGTGGCCAGGGCAATCCTCACTGGTTTAGAGAGCAAGCTCGGGACCCACCACTGGGTTCAAAGCCCAGCTCCACCTCCTACTGTATGTGGATCTTAGGCAGGTTAATTAAGCTTCCTGTACCTGTAAAATGGAGACAATAGTACCTATCTCACAGCTGACAGTGAGACGTGAAACGCATCAGAATATGTGCGCCTCTCCTTGTCCTCCTCACACGGTCCCGCCCACAGCTCCGCCAGCTTTCGCAGTGGCAAGCAGCCCCATGCAGGTGTAGTCTGAAAGTACTTCACCCCAGGGCCACCGCATCTTGCCTTCTCTTCACGGTTCTCTGGCATTGCTGCGGGACCCTGGTGGGAACTGGAACTTATGCATGCGCAACTGCAAATGCCAGCAGGTTAGTTCTCCCATGGGTCCCCCTGACCAGTGGGGATGGTGCCTGCTGGATCAGTGGCCCCTTCAGTCCTACAGGTGGGCGGCTCTGAGGTCCTCCTGCTCTAAGTGGTCAGCTTGGCAACACAACCTTGTTGGAACTTCCCTCCTTCCCTATTTCACACTCCGCAGGCCCCCATTCCTATCCCCTTGGTCAAATCCCGAAACAAGCCACCTGCACACATGCCTTGGTCTCAGGTGTGGTCTCTACTTTCCGGTGAGAACTCAGGAACGACATCATAGAGACACGGTGCTTGGCACACAAGGAACCTAAGTGAACTTTATCTATCAATTTTCTGTAATAAACACTGCCTATTATCAGTTCTGTGTCTGCTCTCTTTGTGAAGTAGTCTCTGTTATTGTCACCATGTGGTGGACAGAAAACGAGAAATAGGAGTGAAAAGGCCTAACAGCACAGGGCAAAAACCTGGAGACGGCGTCCTGAGCCCCGCCGTCCAGAGGCTGATTTGGGACCACCTCATTGTGAGGGATGTTTCAACTCATACGCTAGCAAGCCATTTCTAAAACGTGTGTGCGTATCTTATTGTGCATTAGAAAATCTATAATTAGTACATCAAAACCATGGTTTCACTCTATTTTTGCTTTTGCTAAAATGTTCTAGATGACTTGATATATGTAAAATATTAATAGGAATAAAGATAGCATGTAAATGCAAAAAAATCATGATGGTGGTCTATGAAAAATTGAAGTCTGGGAAACCAATAGATAAATGTGCATTTTATAACTGTCACACTTTAGGTTAGTGGATAGAAGCATAGTTTGGCCAACTATATTTAGGAATTTCATTATCAAGTATGTTAACCATTCTCTGACATAGGAACACTAACTTTATTTCCAAGATTTATATTTTTGACTATGATGTTTCAACTTTTAGAGAGAGAAAATAAAGATATTTTTCTCATATTACATCAAATAACAGAAATGGTATAAAACTATCATAATTTTAAGTATTCTGAGAAGGCGAAACAATGTACACATAAATACGACTTATCTATGTATTTGGTCAAGGACACCCTGAACTTTAGACAGGCAGATATCTGTAGACAGTGGATTGGAAAACCTTCCAATTGCTCTAGGTCCTGAACAGAGACAGAGCACGTTCCTATCACAAAAAGGATTCTCTGATACTTCTATAAAAGACAGCTCCTAAAAATGCTGTGCTTGTAGAAATTTCCAAAACAATATGTTGTTTGCATTTCTGAATAATCATTAGCAATGGGAAAAGTTAATATGATATGCTGTAAATTCTGATTTAAGAGAGATTTTCTTTACAGCTACAAAGTTGCAGAAACTTTTTAAAATATACATCCACCATATTCCTAATTAACGCATGTATTTTGTTGACCTTTATTGGGAAGTTCTATGAGGGCTATGTTCTCATAGCTTGGGTGAATAACACATTCTTTTCCACATGGAATATGAAAGCTGTCATGGTATTTCCCATAGAAGAAACACAGTCCTTCTTGTAACTTCCATAGGAGAATTGTCAAATAGCCGAAAATGATTAACGCTTGGGCAACAGTGATCAAGTCTGAAAATACAGACTTAACCAAAGGTCAGACCTAAAGAGAATTGCAGTGTTTTATAATGTCTTTAAAATAAAAATTCTGTTCCCATCTTTCTCCTATCTCTTTTACCTTGTCCTCAACTAAGATAGATCAGATGATTGATGAACCACTCCAAGATTTGGCAGTCCCTCTGAATGTGAACTTGATGCTCACAGAATCATTGAAGCAGGTTCCCCTAGAAAGCCGCAGGCGATTATGGAGGTCTGACCCCTGGAGACCTCTGTCCTCTAAACACCACCACGACTCTGAGCCCTTGTTTCTCGTTGAATAAGACATACAGAAGGCATTTGTACACAGGCATACCCGAGAAATCTTTTTAAAATTGTAACTCAACATTGTCAATGGGGCAAAAACACCCAGAGCAGTGAAAATAGGTTCTGCTTTTGGGGGCAGGGGATGAAAAACTCTTACTCTTTTTATGTATAAAGAACAGATACACATACAATGTATCAACACATATATAGTATACCTGTGGTATTAAAATTCCATGAGAAGGGCCAATTGCAGGGAAAAACTCTACAAAGTCTCTGGGAGGGGGTAGATGCTAATGAAAAAAAGATCGAGAAACACTGCCACAAACCCACCTTCAGACAGGAGCAATGATTATGACTGCTTTCCCTGGTACTTCCTAAACTGTCCTATATTGTTTTAAAAATAATTTTATATTTCGCTAATTGAAAAAAGAGATATAAATACCCCCTCTTGAAAAGTGCTAAAATCCTTAGAATAGGAATTATTTCTCTCCTTCTGGAATTCTACTATTTTCCTGACCAAGTTCCATGCCTGGAATAGCTACAGTATCACGCGGAAATCATCATCAGGCAGCGGCTCAAAGGACAAGGCAGAGAAGATCCGATCACACCCCCCGTGCTGTGTTTGCAATAGATCTCTTAATAAGTGGAAAAGAAGTTTTGCTTATATTTTGTTTTCTTTTCTTAAGTCATATAAGAAGTAGGAGAATGGAGAGATGTTGACATTATTTTTAGCTCTCACAAACAAAAACAGATGGCCAACGTTAATATACATTGGGAATGGCTGCTGTGAGGTTTCCCCCAAAGCTGGTGCAAGTGTTTTTGAAATGTTCAAATGTGCCACATGCCTCTGTTGCTCTCCCAGCTGCTCCTTGAGACCGAGTCCTGGGCAAGGATTCAGCCAGAGCATGCATTCCATTTCCTTTGGCAAGCGCCACTCCCAGATTGGAAACATTCGAACAGAACCGCAAAATGAATCTGTCTTAGTTAGAAGTGATTGCACTACCTGTGTATCCTTGAGGGCAGGGGCCAGCCTGTGGCCTCCCCGGGTCATCACGGACCGGAACAGACGCCAGAGAACTGAAGACGTGAGAAGGCACACGCTACCTACGACCCAGACGTCTTTTCTTCTGAGTGTTAAGTCCATTCTCTGGGAGCAGCTGTGGGTGTCGCTTGGCTAATATGCTCCTTCTCTGCCCTGATCTAGCAAAAGCACTTGCAGAGCACTGTCACCCGCTGCTGTGCCCTGAGGAGTGGGAGTCACAAGTTGCAGAGGGTTCTCGTAGAGACCTGCAACTGGTGTCTCCAGTTACACAACCAAAAAATAATCTGCCTCTTTAAAAGGAAAATTATGATGACCTTGTGTGACAGATCTAAAACAGGCGTCTGGGCAGCGGGAGACCTGCTGGCGATAATTTACACCACTGCAAATCCGAGTTGTTCCCAGTTCAAGGACTATTAGCACCACGGTAACTGGCACCTGATGGCTGGTGGGGCTGGGCCACTGCCAGGGAGCCTTCTCCTGCCCTTACAGGGTGAGGAGCAAAAGGATGGGGGTGGGGAAATGCAACCGTAAAAATCACAAAACCTCCATCCTCAGCCTTGTTATTTTGAGATCTAAGTTATAGTCATTATGGATGGTGCCGACGGTACAATTTCACAGCAGTTGGTCAGGAAATGCCACCTGGTATTAAATCCACCAACTGCAATCAAAATAGGGAGATCCACACTCTGCTTCGACCCACTCTGTCCTTCTGCACATCCTGTTGCTTTGCTTGGTCCTTGCAGCATGTGTACCAGGCGTGTGAACATTCAGGGGCTGTGAGGTCCTGAGTCTGCTAAGGCCATCCTTCTTTCTACCCCCACTGCTTTGGGATACTCCCTGGTCACGATACGGAAAAATTTGAACCTAGTTTTAAAGAGGAATTATCCCCTACTAAGGAAGACTTTTAAACATGAATCAATGAGGGTTAGGAGAAATGCAGAAGTAATTCACTTAACGTCTTACAAGCACGGATGCGGAGTGGTGGTCCACACCGACGTGTTTTTGTAACATGATCATCCACACTCCTGGGTCCCACAGCTTTTGCACTTGGGACAATGCCTTTAGGATGGAGAATAAGTAACTAGGGGTGTACAGGAAGATGGGGAAAACCAAAGGACAAGGAGGTGTCCATAGATAACCTTGGGCATAATATGTAAGGATGTGTACAGCATGCAGAGGAAGGCAATGGTAAGGAGAAAGAGCCACTCAGTTGTCCAGGAACGTTACCTGGCACTTTTGTGTTTCATTAAGCAAGGGTGGGGGTGGGGTGAGCATAATAGAGGGAGATTCTATCAAAGAGTAAATTAAATCTGAGGGAAATACAACACGAGGGTTATTTACTACATACGTACTAGAGAACCCATAAAAAAAACCCTAGACAAGATTGTATAAAAATAATGCCAATTATAGTTATGAAAGCCATTTTTCATCTATAACTTAATGATATAGACACAGGAGCTATTAGGCTCATCACTCATGTAAGTCAGATCAACTTTCTTTTTAAATTTTACTTCATTTCAACACCATTTTCTATATGTTTAGATCTAGTTTAAAAAGGAATTATTCCCTACTAAGGAAGACTTTTACACACGAATCAATGAAGGTTAGGATAAATGCAGTAATAATTCACTCAGAAGTCTTACAAGCACGGATGTGGAGGGGGTGGTCCATGCTGACGTGTTTTTGTGGAATGATCAGCCGCACTTCTGTGGTTATCTCCTGAAAACTTTTAAAATTCTACAATAGACGTAGAATTTAGGTGATTTTGAACAGCCTTTGGAATATAATAGAATGCAAAAAGTCATTAGAAAACAGAATAAAAAGGTAAGTGGAAAATTAAGAGAACAAGACCTTAAGTAGAAAGAAGAAAAGTGAACATATAGTATTTCATAAATTCAACAAAACATCAAGGAAAAAAATAAGATAGTTAAAAATAAATTCAGCGGAGGAAAAATAAATTAAATAGAAAAACCTGGTTCGGAGCAAGAAAAGAAAAAGGATCTGAATTTTATCACACTATTTTAACAAATGTAAGCTGTTAAATTGATATATGTCTTCCCCTTTGGGAACCAGAAAATAGTTACAGAGGATTCGAGAAAGAAAGTGCACTTCACGCTTCCAGAACAAAGCTTTTACATCAGAGTGTCTGAAATTCAGAGTCAATTCTTTCCAGCATGTTCCTTACTATGATTAGCAGTGCTAATCTCCTCAAAGAGAGAAGGGGTAAGAGAGAAAGGAGAGTAAGTGCAGAAATTTGACAAGCATTTTTTGAATAGTCCCTGCAGAGAAAAGCGTTGTATTGTAAAGATTTACATGGGCCCAGCAGGAGATGAAGACGTGTTAATCTAGCGCTGTCTGCATACCTGGAGACATCTGAGCTGCTGGAATGTCCCCTGCTCACCCGCTGCCAGGCCTGCTGGCTGCCCTGGCACCCACCGACTGGGCAAGCAGGGCCCACGTTGCCACTCAAGGGGCAAAAGCTCTGTGCCTGCAACACGCGTACCGATCCCTTCTCCACACAGCCAAAGAGAGACAGGGAAATTTATTGCTGACATCTCTGGGCCTTTCTCCATTGACAAATAAGAAATTGAATGGGGCCTATGGAGCTACTAGTTACTCCTTCCCACCTTCCGCAGGTAGCAACTGCAGGACCAAAGCGAGGAGGCCTTGGTTCCAAAAGGGATATTAGACTTTCTGGGAAGGATGTTCCTTGAGGGTTTTTATAGACACAACATTCTCAGTCTTTTCCTCAAAAACATCCTAAAGATAATTAACTTCCAAATTTTCTATTTCTAACAGTCTGGAGCAGTTGGCTATCACAAAAGTAGTTTTCCCTAAAAATGTTTATGTTCCAACTTAGCACTGTCTCACTCTTTAAAGGGTTGTCTACTCATGAAAGCACAGAACAAGTTTTTGACAAGTTCACAGAACTTGGAGAAAAATGATACTTGAAATCTGATCAAATTCATATAAACTGTTACAGTTAGTTGATGATTTCGAAGTTACCCAAGAAGAATATTTTGTCTCCTGTGTCCTACAGAAATTAATGAAGAGAAAACAAATCCTTCTGTTTATTTGTTTCACTACTAAAGGCCCTAATAAGAAAGACTTTCATGTCTCACTCAGATTTTGCCTGCGGAAATTTCTTCTTGGTCTATACTGAACTCACAGGGAAAGCAGAGGTCTCAAACACCTGTTTCAGTCTCAGTCCTTTCTTCTCTCTGACACATTTTATCATTTCTTACTCACTTACAATAAGAAGCCTCCTAGACCTTGTATATACAGTATCTCTATTTGATTGTCTGTTGCCCTGATAGAAATGCCCTTCCTACCTGAATAGTGGTATTCAGAACTGCAGCTGGGTAGAGAAGGATGTTTCCCAAACCTGCCTAATAAGATCATTCACTCTGATTATTAAAAAAGAATGATTTCCCAGACTTAGGGGCAAGGGAGCAAGGGCAACATACGTAACCTAAACATCTGTACCCCCATAATATGCTGAAATAAAAAAAAAAAAAGAATGATTTAACCAGAATACAGAATTCACTTAAATAGATCTGTTTGTTCCACAAACACTTTTGTCTCCTATGACGTTCACATTCCTGAGAAAGCAACTGAGAATATGCGAGCAAGTAATACGAGGTCCCAACCCTGAGGACCCCTGTCTAGAGAAGGGTGATAAACCCGTTCAAAACCATCGCATGCACAGGAATGAAGGCCCAGGCCAACTGCCATGAGGCCCACATCGCGCCAACGGACGACGGGCGGGAACTGACTAGGCCCAGGCAGGGTAGGAATTGCTGCTGTCGCTGTTGATTAAATGCTACCTACAGTGGCAGGTACCATGCTGAGTGCTTTACATACATTATCACACTTAAGTTTCACAGCAGCTATCACCCCATCATTCAGATGGTGCAACCTCTTGGTTAAATTAATAAGTCGCCAAAGAACAAGCAGCTGGAATTGGACTCAGGGGCCTCATTCTGCACAGAGGACGATGCAGGCTCCACAGTAGTGCCATCAGCAAGACTTCCTTGTCCCTTTTCTGAACTTCACTGTCGGCAGCTCTGCCACCTACTCCATGATGAACTCAAGGTCTTGAGGAAACTGGAAACTTCTGCAGAACGACTGTGCCCCTCGCAACGCTTCTGTGAATCTCAAGCCCAGATGTACCATGTTAAAGGGCTCTTCTTCAATGCGAGTTTCCCTAAGCTGGCTTTACAGCTCCTAAGCAGTGGAGTTGAGGAGTAGCCCACAGTGTGGCGGAGCCCGCGGGCATAAATGCATATTCAAAGGCCTCCTAATTATTTACCAAACTCAGTGGTATAGTTTACACACATACTTCTCGGTGAAGCAAAATGGAGATGTGCCTATTCATAAACTTTCCTTAATTCTACACACAACGACAAAACGGTATTTGAAAAGGGGCATAAATGGCTCCACGGAGTAAGAAAAGACAAACTAGAAATGACACATTTTAGGAGACTGAATTAGCACGTAATTACCTCATTCTTTCCAGATCTTGAATCCTGCTTGCTAGAATTTCCTTCCAGAAAACACTTCACTTTCTCAACCTTTTCCATGCACTGAAGAAAGGCCATATTCTCCAGCCGGCTGCCGTTACAGCACGTGTTCAATTCTTCCAGCCTCTTCACTTTGAACATCTTGGCGGTGAGTCCGATTAAGCTACTGTCCCGAGTGTGGCTTTCGTCTCCCTCCGTCTCCGACTTGTAAATCAAGACACAGTTGTGACTTTTCAGTGTTTCTTTCTCCTGACTGTAAAGAAAGGAAACAAAGAAAGTTCTCATCACTTATTCACACGTTTGACTTCTTGGGGAATGACCAGTGAGGATTTGGAAGTCTCTTCTATTTAAACTGGAGACAGGATCCAAAACTGGGAGCAGAAATGCTAACGTTCATATCAAGTTTCCAACGCTGGAACTTTAACACGTTTTTTCAGCTCTTCCTACAAAAGCGAATAGTAAGAAGCAAACTTGACTTTCACTGGGTGACTAAACATTTCTCTCTTTGTACAAAAGAAGATTCTATCAGGACATAGAACACAAAGTATCTCTGGGTTTGCCTGGGATTACAGGTTTTGCTCCTCCCATCCCCGTGGGGAGGGTTTGCGCGGCAGGGGTCTCTCCAGCTTCCCCGGGAGTCCCAGCTCCCTCTCGGGAGGGGTCTCCACAGAACGAGTCTTTTTTCCAGAGCTCTTCGGCGCCTGCACATTAACATGTTTGGTGTTTATTTTTAAAAAGGAATTTCTTTTCTCGCAGTCCTCTCACATGGAGAAGGCACCCAGTTACCTCTCCTTTGCGTCCTCATTATCAGCTACGTACTGAGGCGTTCCGAGTCCTTGCGCTTCGTTTAAACGCCGTCCTCACAGACGCAGCAACGGGAACGCACGGCGCTGCTCGGGCGCCAGCGCGCGCGTGCCCGCGTGCGCACGTCACGTGACTCCATGGGGAGGCCGGGAGCGCGCGCCAGGGACTTTGTTTCTCTTTTTGAAGGACTTGGATTTGTGGTAGTTTCCCACGGCTGACTCCTGAATCGCCCTGCTGGAAATTTTCTGAAAATTGTTTCTTTGTGCTTTTTCTCAACTTAAAAATCATCTGTAATTCCCTCTATGAAACTTCATCTTTCATTTTCTCAACGAGTATAGTAAAATGTTACCCTTGAGTTCCAAAGTATTTAAAATCCACTGCTCTAAAAAAAAAAATCTGCTTATCCACATGAAGAGCTGACATACAAACAAAGCAAAATGCAAATAGTATCAACCAGAGCTCTACAGACACATTATAGACCATTATTAGCAGTCTTTCAAATTGCCCTGAGAAACAAATCATTATTAAAATAAGGAAACAGATGCATGGCTATTTTTAAGACAAACTATGATGAAAATATATTGCAGATGGTCCTCAAGTTGCATCAGGACGCCACACAAAATTCAAGTATTGAAACAAAAGCTTAAGTTCAAGATAAAATAATTTTGCAAAGAAATGTTAAACATTTAGGTCTACCTGCAGTTTGGTACAACTTTTTACTTAAGGCAGCATAGAAGGAAAGAGGGGATTTGAGAGGTTATAACAATAAACAAAAATAATTACCATTTATAGGAAGACATCATAGAGTTTGAACCACTCCAAGTGTTGAGTGTACGTTCCAGCAGATAAAGGGAAATTTTGTAGAATTCAAACTGACTACAGAATTCTCCAGTAAAAATCTTGACTCTTAGTCAGTATAAGTCTTCTGAAAAGACAAGTGTCCACTATGAGAGGAAGTATCTTCTCTCTCAGATGCCACTTAGAGCCCCTGTTTAAATTAGTGTGGCCCTCGATCTCATGTTGCTCAGCTGTTGCCTTCTTAGTCAGACACGAAAGAATATTAATTTTAGACACCAGGCTTTTCAAGGCCGATGGCTCCATTTCAGAAGTCAGGTAAGGAGAGGACAAGCTAGGAACACTGGATGAAATATCACCTTCACCTTTCCCTTGTATCAGTGTCGCCAGCACTCTCGGATTTACGAAGCTGGATTTGTTCTCAGGGATCATCTGCCTAGCCCTCCTGCCCCTTTCAGACTCAGGATTATTTAAGAGCTCACTCCCAGCCAGGAAAATTCCAGGTGTGGGACCCCCACAGCCACCTCTGTTTGCCCATCTCATACTCTGAACAGACCCCTACTGCAATATAGGAGATCGTCTTAAAGCACTCAGCAAGTTTGTTTTCTCAGTCCTTAAAGATGTTTGCCGTGTCTACAACTGTTTGTAGCTCCAGGGAAAAGTCAAAAGCACAAGTATCCAGGTAGGTAGGAAGAACAGGGATGAAATTTTCAAAAATTCTCCTTATAAGTAACACTGTGGCTTCCCCCCTAGTTTTCTGCCACAGACCAAGAAAAGGGAGTTAACAGGAAAACAACCCACCTGCCCAACTCCAATAGTAGTGCATTTATTTGGGTGACATAAAACCTCCATTGTCTACAGACTGGAATCAGTATTACAAATTCTTCGGGGCCCAGCCAATTGTCACCTCTTATCAGTAGCCTGTGCTGGCCCCTGCATGCCCCAGTACAATCCCAGCCTCTAGTGTTCCCTTGCTATTTTTAAGTCCTTATTTTTAACTCAGATCAACATGTGTCATATAAAATAAAAATACATGTTTTCCATTTTAAGTAGCACTTAAAGAATTATAGCAAAATCCTTTTAAAAATAGAACTCTTGTTATTTTTCTACGATTAGAGAATTTTATTCTTCTGGAAGAGTAACAATGCAGAACTGCAGATTTGTGAAAGAAAAATTATCTGACAAAATGATTATGAAAAGACTGAACTGATTTGAGGTTATCAATTTTTATTGGTGGAATTAAATTGCATAAAAGTACCGATAAGATGACAAACCCCCACCAGAAGAAAATGTGTGTGTGCTGTTGCTGATTCAGCGACATCCTCCACCCAGACCATCCAGACCAAAACACCAAAACAGCAAAATCAGAATTTCCACCCCTCGGCTCCAGCGAACCAACCGCAGGATCTAGTGAGCCAGAGGCCAGTAGAATCTGTTCCTTTGCTTGTCTTTAGAAAAAACAAAACAAAAAGCAAGTTTTAGAATTACAAAAAAAAGGATAAGAATAGTTCAGAGAGTTCCCCTGTGCCCTGCATCCCCTATTTATTTTATTTTTCCTTTCTTTTTTTTTTTTTTTTTTTGGAGACAAGGTCTTGCCCTGTTACCCAGGCTAGAGTGCAATGGCATCATCACAGATCACTGCATCCTCAAACTGCTAGGCTCAAGCCGTCCTCCTGCCTTGGCCTCCCAAGTAGCTGGGACTATAGGCATGTGTCACCACACTCAGATAATTTTTCTATTTTTTTGTAGAGATGGGGTCTTGCTATATTGTTCTGGTTGGTCTTGAATGCCTAGGCTCAAGCAATCCTTGCGCCTTGATCTCCCAAAGTGCTAGGATTACAGGCATGAGCCACCGTGCCCTACTATTTTCCCTATTTTTAATATCTTACATGGACATGGTATACTTGTCACAATTAATGAACCAATGTTGATATATTATTATTAACTAAACTTAATGCTTTATTTTGTTGGGGTTTTTTTTCTAATGTCCTTTTTCTGTTCTAGAATCCATGCAGAATTCCGCATTACATTTAAAACCAGTAATATTTGTGGTGGATTGGGTAGAGGTGTGAAAGAAAGACGACAGACAAGGACAAATTTCCCCGTGAGTACGTGAAGGACAGATTTGACTAGCTGAAATGGAGAAGTCCGTGGAAGAAACAAATGTGGGAGGAAGGTCAGTTGTTCAGCTTTCAGCAAGCCCATTGAATGCTCAGGTGGGATGGGCCATGGAGACAGAAATCTGGAGTTCAGGGAGGGGTATAGGTTGGAGATATAAATTTGGAAGTCACCCACATAGAGATATTTCCATGCACAATATGTACTCAATATATATTAAAATGTGATTAATTACTGGAGAGAATGATCTTTAATTGTGTCTACTTGTCCTAAAAAACAAGTCAATTAAAAGAAGCCATGCTGCTTGTCTTCTAAAATTAG
This sequence comes from Avahi laniger, assembly GCA_963575035.1. Taxonomy (NCBI): domain Eukaryota; kingdom Metazoa; phylum Chordata; class Mammalia; order Primates; family Indriidae; genus Avahi; species Avahi laniger. The sequence goes on from CAUYSK010073012.1 coordinate 135,603, forward strand.
GTGACAATAGTCCAGTTCTCCTATGCCCCACTGTTTCCAGCATGGAGGACAAGCAGCCTGGCACAACACTGGACCACAAAGGACAGGTTATGACTTCATATTCATTATGGTCTATCCACCTAGGCTCAGGACCCTAAGTCAATGACCACAAAACATTCCGAATGCCTTAAAGATACTTTTATGCCTGGAAATATTCATTAGTAAGGCTATGAGCAGGCCCAGCAATACTTTTCCAGTATTTCCATGACATTTTGGAGTTATATATCTTAAAAAAATACTAATGTCAGGAAAACAGCATTCCACAGAGCCATGGAAAAGAATCCCTTGATTTTTTTCCGAGGGACATTTCCATTAGCTGAGTAAGAGACTGTGCTGTCAAAAGAGCCACATGAAGATATGTCGCTGATAGCCCTGTCTACTGGTTGGCATTGAAGCCAGGCTGGATAACACTAATAGTTTCTATTTGCACATAGCATTCTGAATATTTCCAGACAGACATGGCCTCTTGAACATTTACAAAAGTGGAGTAATTGTCATAAATACCAAAATGTAAAGAAAAGGCTACTGCATACCTGTTATCCACATTGCAATCAAATTTTTTTCTTTTTAAAAAGCATCACTGTATACAATCCATAAAAGCAAAAATTGATAAATTACACTTCATCGAAATCCAAAATGTTTTCTCTTCAAAAGATACCATTAAGAAAATGAAAAAACCAGGTACAGACTTGGAGAAAACCCTGTGAAATCACATATTTGATAAAGGACTTGTATCCAGGATATACAGTGAAGCCTTACAACTCGATAAGGGGATGACAAATGTTCCAATTTTTAAAATGGACAAAAGATTTAAATAGACATTTCATCAAAGAAGATATAAAAATAATAAGCACGTGCTTATTAATTTAAAACATGTTCAACAGCACTTATCAGGGAGATGCAAATTAAAATCGCAATGAAATTGCCTTTCACACCTACAAGATAACTATAATTTAAAAAGACAGAAAAAGCAAATGTTGAAGAGGATGTGGAAAAACTGGAACCCTCATGAGACATATGGATACAAGTGTAAAATGGTACAGGTGTTTTGGAAAACAGTTTGGCATTTTCTTAAAAAGTTATTTCCTGTATTACCTGGCGATTCTCTTAAGGTATCCACCCAAGAGAAATGAAAACATACGAACACACAAAGCCTTGCACATGAATGTTTGTAGTAGCATTATTTACAATAGCCAAAAATTGGGAACAACCCAAATGTCTTTCCGTGGGTTTGGTGAAGGGAAAACAAAATATGGTGTAACCATACAAAGGGAATATTACTCAGCTAGCAAAAGAAATGAAATACTGATGTCTGCTACAACACGGATGAACAAAAACATTGTACTTAGTGAAAAAACCAGAAACAAAGATCAGAGAGTACGATTCCATTTGTACGAGATGTCCAGAAGAGGGAAATCTGTAGACACAGTGAGTATGTTGGTCTTTGCCTGGGGCTGGGAGAAGGAACAGGGGTTAACTGTAAACAGAATCTTACCAGGGGAGGTACAGTGGAGATGATCATAAAACTCATTAGGTTTCTTAAAACATTGCTGAATTGTACACTTGAGATGGGTGAATTTTATGATAGGTAAATTATACTTCAATAATGTCATTAAGAAAAAAGAAAAGCCAATAATATGATTAATAAAGTATAAGCTTATTAAAAGAAGGGGGGGGAAGCGCTCCTGAACAGATTGTGGCCTGCTGTTCCAGGTGACCCAGGCTGAGATCCAAGGAGACATAAATCATATCCCACACTTACTGGGTCACACGGGGCTGAAGAAAAGGAAGAGGAGATGGGGAGTGGGGGACAGTTAAGACTTTCACACTTTTCTTCTGGCATGAATACCATGTTATGTAAGATTCTGTAATTAACAGAAAAATTAATGGTGATTTAAAAATAACTTCTATCTCTTATTTTCTGCTTAGAAATAGGATACTTTGAGCACGGAGGATGATGATGTTACAGAATGTCCAGATTTATTTACAGCCTAGCTTGGTATTAGACCCTTAAAATTTCCAAGTGACAATAAGTAGCAAAATATTGTGAAATAAAAAGTGAAAATAAAATAAGAGGATTTTTAAAATTAGATTAAAATATGGATGGGATCATTTAAAAATTAATCTCTTTCAGAAATATAAAATGTTTCAGTTCATTACTTCTATAGTGGTTGCACAAATTGTTCCTTTAAGTATATCCCTCTTGATTCTTATAAATGTCACTGAGTTAATGTATTGTTTAGAAAACAACACATGACATTTCAACGGGAAGGAAGTACATTATGCAAAAACTACTCATAAATAAATTCATAAATAAATTTCCAGAGCTCATAGATGACTTTCATATTGTTTTTGTTAAATACTTTTCCTTTCCCCAAACTTTTTTTTAAAACTTCAAACCTACAAAGAATTTGCAAGAATAGTGCAATGAATATCTGTACACCCTTCACCTAGATTCACCAAATATTAGTGTTTTCCATATTTGCTCTCTCTCTCTCCCCAAGTTGCCTATCTCATGAAACTTTACCCCTAAATATATTAGCATAAGTCTTCTGAGAACAAAGACACTTTCTCACATAACAGAATCTATTAAAAAATCACATAGTACATTGAATCGTCATGTCTTCTTTTTTTCCTTCTTCTTTTTTTTCCTTTTTTTTTCCCCAAGTCAGCAACTCTTTTATTCAGATCTAGGTGACTCAGAGTCTTCAGGCAGCCCATTTTGCAGGAGACTTGGTGCTTGAGTGTCGTCCTGCCTCACCCTCCCAAGGAGCTGCTCCTGCAGGTGGGACATCAGAACTGGTCCTTGATGTCGAAGTGGGGCTGGTCTTCAGGCTTGAAGTCCAGGTTGGGGCTGCCGTCCTCGTTGAGAATTCTCCGGGCCGTGTAGCCAACAATAGGATATTTGGCTTTGTACACTTCGGTGAAGACGTAATCCAGGGACTCCAGCTCCTTGGCCGTGAGACCCGTAGTGTCATGGGTAAGATCTGCAGGTCCAGGGACATCTTGACCACTCCTCTAGTGGAGTCCTTCCCAGTCAAGGCATTGCAGGGGGCTCCTGGTCCATAAAATTCCTTTCCGGAAGTGACTTCCAACACCACTCCCTTCACTGCCAAGTAGATGGGCCGATCTTCCTGGGCCCAAGCGGGACCGAGAGTCTCCTGGGACAGTCATCCAAAGACTCAGGGCCACCTGGTCAGGAGTACCCAGACAGAAGGGAATCAGAGGAACTGCCCTGCGTAAATGAGACCAGGGCTTTTATCTTTCTTTGGGTCTTGGGATCATCCTGCCATCTGGGCTTCCTCCC